>JAVTVY010031959.1:0-12456 GCA_036873755.1 Hanleya hanleyi | reverse complement strand
ATATTACTATTACCAGGTGCTGGTTAAAGAATTGAGTGTAGACATATCTTCATCAAATACGTCTACTTACTCCCAAACTGCATTTAATCTGGAAGATTTATTTAACAATCACAAACAGTTTCTCAGGGAAAGAGGTATTTGTCTTCCAACCAATCATAACGACATACCAAAACTATACTGGACTCCCAAAATACATAAATCACCATACAAAGCTAGATTCATAGCTGATTCTAGAAGCTGCACCACCAAGCTTCTTTCAACCCTATTGACGAGGGCCCTTCAGGAGGTAAAAGCATTTTGGGAAAGGTATTGCGCCACTATTTCTAAGAACTCTGGCGTTGAATGTATGTGAATATTGAAAAACTCAAAATATCTTACGGAAGAACTTGATGCTAAAGGTCACATACCGTACAGACATGTATCCACATGGGATTTCTCGACTCTCTATATTACAATCCCTCATCAGGACCTAATCGACCGTCTAAGTTCATTAATAATATCTGTGTTCAAGAAAACTGATCGTAGATATATTGTCGGAAGCCATAAAGCATTCTTTAGCTCTACTACATACAAGAGATATCATTCATGGGATGTTTCTTTGTTTATGGAGTTGCTTGAATTTCTCATTAAAAATATTTATGTGAAATTTGGCAACACAATATATCAGCAGCATATAGGTATTCCAATGGGTACTAATTGTGCACCCCTGTTGGCTGACCTGTATCTGTTCTCTTATGAATATGACTATATGCAGGCGCTTTCAAAAACCGATCCATTCAAAGCTCGTTCCTTCTCATTCACCAAACGCTATATAGACGATCTTCTCGCTGTGGATAATCGCTATATAAATGACGCAGTGAAGGATATATATCCACCTTCACTGGATTTGAAGGAAACTACAGACAGCCCTACAGGCACATCATATTTAGATCTATATCTCTATAAAAATGAAGCGGGCATTAATTTCTCTCTCGTCGACTTTATGACAAAAGAGACGATTACAATTTCGACATCGTAAGCTATCCCTTTCTGTATAGTAATATTCCAGTGGGACCTGCATTTGGCGTATACATATCTCGCTTAGTAGCATTTGCTAGATCCTGTGTTAAATGTGACGATTTTAATCAACGTCACAAAACATTGTTACAGAAACTTATAAAACAGGGCTATTCCACCAAACGCCTCCACTCAAAGTTTCTCAAATTTGGCGATACATATCGCATGCTGATAAAAAAATACGAACGTAGCGTGCAAGATCTATGGCGCTACGTTTCGTAACTTGTGTCTAATTCCGCTTAACCCGGGGCTAGGAGCTGTATGAACCCATGTACTTCAAGATTCTCATGGTACTCATATGAACAGTCACAATCAAAGCGTGGCTGAGATACATCATTCTTTAGATGACGACTTTACAACGAAATTATGGATTAAGAATACTGATCAGCGATACGGATTTGATATTTTTGGAACATCATGATGTCTTGCCGGCATCATTGAAAACTGTTGACCGCTTCTCTCTTGCAGGAAACAAGCCTATGTTTATGTATACTATGATTGTCTTTTGAATTTGGTGCTAATACTGTTATATGGAATATGGAATAGGTCTTTGGATTATGGACGCGGATATTCTCTAATGGACGACGGCTGAATTATGGATGACGGACTAGACGCTTGTAACTGATATAGATATATAAGGTACACTTACCATATACTCCACAAGGAATGGAAAACGTATTATTGAAATATCAAACAATAACAATGTTTTATTCAGTATATTTTTTCACAGTGTATTATATCAATACTTCAAGAATCACCTGAAGTTTTAGATAATTTACTGCATTTAATGAATCATCAAATCTTAAAGGTAGCAGGGTCTCGTGTTTGTTGATAATATTCTTCTAATTTCCTCTGAACGACTGAGGTAGTCATTTCCAGATATACCCGGAGATTATTACTTGGGTACATTTTTATTTATCAACATATCAGGGGAAACAACTCCTGCATATATCCCCACGCTCGATGTAACACGGGAGGTACATCCTGCATTTGAAAGTACCCGACTGTTGTAACGACTGTTGTAACCGACATTTGTTGGGCCGGAAGCCGTTTCCCAGATTACACAGCAACATTGGACCAGCGTTGATCAGAGGTCACCTTATTAGTTGGGCCATCCTTGGCGGCCCACGCTGGACATGGACAACAGCTATGTTTGATTAATGATGGTACATGTATAGAAGCCAGGTGCAAAAACTTACATCGTTCAACACCAGGAATTTGTCATTCGGGGGGTTAACGTTTCGCTCCAAAATTGTTCAGGAAAAATGACACAAAACTCCACATGACTTCTTAACAAAATACCAATTAATCAAACAGACTGTCTGAAACGCCACAGAAATTAAAACTGAAGAAAAGGACTACGATTGCAACAACACTTTATTCATCCACCCATCACTCATTTCTCAACTACATAAATGTATAACCTGTTTCCCGAATATTTACACACCTTGACATAAGTCAAGTGCTGCATGACAATGTTTTTTTCTCAAGCCGTGTACCTGACCTTTAATTCTCGGGTGGTATCGGTACTCTGAGTTTCATCCAAATTATAAAATTATAAAAGTTATATCCACGAGTGGCAAACAGAGCAAAATATATCCCCTATGCTTCGACTAGTTCTCTGAATAATGTCAACGGTTGATAACACTCTTATTGCCGACTTCTTTATCATAAGCTCGTTCGTAACCAAATTAGTTTTCCAAATTTATTGTTGAGGTCAACCCCCCCCCCCCCCGATGTCACTGATATAGATATATAAGCCTACGCTTGATTTATTATGGCACTGGTATCGACCAGGGCTGTATAATATTATCTGTACTTTACTTGCCTGGACAAAGTTGATCATTTCATCATTATATCTACTGAAACAGGCATTTTAGTCACATGAGTAGTAAATGTACACCTGTGTTATATTATGATCCTTTACCCCGATTTCATAACCTGGATAATAATAATAATAATAGTAAATAATTACTTATCCTGTGGTAGATCACCCCGATTTTATATCCTGGGATAGATAACCCCGATTTCATATCCTGGATGCATGCATATGCATGCAACTCGTATATTTCCATATTATTATTCCCACATATTAGATCCAATTACCTAGTGGTAATTCGGTATTTCTTGAAATAGTATATTATTTGCTTTTAGAATTATTAAATTTCACTTTACCATCCACTCACCGACTCCAGTGATAATTTTATCAGGATAGACTGCAGAGATAATATTATCAGTGCAGTCAACAGAGGAGTGAGGAGACTTGCTGCTCTGATAATATTATCACTGCAGTCAACAGAGGAGTGAGGAGACTTGCTGCTGTGATAATATTATCCCCATGATCACTGCAGTCCGCACTCTTAATATTATCACTGCAGTCAATACAACCCCAATACTATTATCACTGGAGTGGGTGAGTCGAGGGTAAAGTTAAATTGGTTCGATTCTAAGAGTTTAATAATTCCAAAAACAAATAATAGACTCTATTATATACTTGGTGATGAGATAAGTGAAAATTATCAATCGAATAAAACCGATATTTTCACTGCAGTGATGATATCAAATATATCATCATTGTGATGATATGACAAATGACGTCACAGGGCACATATACATGTCACCGTGGTCACAGTGAAAGGGCAATTGACCGAAGCTCCACAAGGTTTATGCGCAAGAAAAACAAGCTAAATATTTGGAAAGGATTTGTATGTTATTATGCCTTATGATGACCAGATTATGACAGGAAATAAAATAGAAATAGGCATAAAATGAATAAGAAATGCCCGGAATGGCGACAATGGGATCGGCGCGTCACGTACGCGTGCACCTACTCAAGAAAGTGTACACACTAAAGTACGGCGACAGTGACTGCAGGACAAGAGCAGTGCAGAGTGCAACACGAACTAGCGCGGAAAATAAAACACATTCCTCAGTTGTAGGCTCGAAATTGGGGTCATATCATGAAAATGTCGCACCAAAGTTGATGAGAAAACATGAAAAACAACTTAATCCAACGACAGTGAACTCTTGTCAGTGAGTATTCATTCTGAATCGGACAAAATCACAATGATAACTCCGCAGGCCCACAACACCTTCGAAGCTCCATACAACAACAACCACGCGCAACCGGTAAATCTAAATCTGGCTGTAACTTATCGTAACCCAGGCCCGCAGACAAGGGGGGTTTTCTAGGTTCGGGCTAACCCCCCTTTCGGAAATATTATTTATTTTTCTCATATAAATGCCGTTTTCACACTGAAGCCAACCTCATATTTGCGCCTTTTCCCATACAGCGAACCCCCTGATGTGCCCTCACCACCCCTCAGTAAATCCTGGCTACGGCCCTGTAACCATTCGATATTTCGAAATCAAAATAGTGCTATTTGGGTGGACATGCACGAAATCAAGGGCGAATGCAGATTTTATTTGAAATGAGAATAGTCTGTGCAAAGACAAACACAGTATTGAACCAGGGAGGTCAACGACATACCAGTGCGTCTGTCCTGCCCGAGTGTAGACAGCGAGACAAGCCAGACCTCGACACAGTATCGACCGTGCTTTTCTACCGAAGGGGAGGGGGGGTGGGAGAGTTGGCTGACGGGTCGGCACGAAAATCGTTTCAGTATTTGGGATATAAAGCTAATAAAATTCTTGAGATCTGCTGGATGTCATCGATACTAAAATGCAGGATACCCGACTGAAAGAAATTCTCTTGCAGCACGTGCGATTTTTTGACAGCAAAGTAGTCCGCGAGTGACGTCACAGTGTAATATTCTATGTTTCAGTGTATCTTCAGTCGAAAAACCCTACAAAATCTTAATTATTTTAATGTTTTAAAAAATCCAGAATAAAGTAGTACAACAGAAGTATATAATAAAAAGAAAATCAACTGTTTCTTGACGAATACCATAAATATTTCATCTCGTGGGGTGAGAAAATTGGGCATTTTCACGAGTGGCAAATGGCGAAGCCACGAGTGAAAATGCCAATTTTCTCACCCCACGAGATGAAATATTTATGGTATATTAGTCAAGAAACAGTTGATATCCTCTATATATCGCACACATTAATATTATGAGGACAGACTTCAAGTCATCAATTAGTGTTACCGTCACATTTGAAGTGTTAATATAAGAAAAAATATGTTACATGGAAATATCGATCGCCAAACTTAAATGTTAGCTGTTCCCAGCAACATACAAATCATCTAAACAAATATTACCCATATACAATTGGCTGCAATGTTCAATACAATATTAATTCAATATGCTTCATGTTTTCCACGGGTAGGTGTCTTCATAGATTTCCCTTCATCTGGTCCTCTAACCCGTGGCCAGGACATGGGTCATCGAGTATTGACATTCGTCGTCTGGAGATTGACATCTCATCGACATCTTAACATATCATCCTCTTATCATCGCCATACAGGGACGAGGCTGGGTGTGGTACCCTTAGGGCTATATGATTTTGGTATGTAAATCTCGGGGATTGAGAGTTGGACTTTCAATTTCCTTGGATTAAGTAAAGCCTTCTTAGACCATTGTAGAACAATGGTACCCACATATGGCTTCAATTTGTCGTGATGCAGGACCATTCTTACTCCTGCTTCATCCAATTGTCGGGTTTCCCTAATATCCAGGAGTCGATGTAAATATCTCACTAGTATAATTTTACCCCTGGTAACTGTGCATATCTACAGGACAGCCATATCTACTGATTTCGTTTAGTTTTACCCGAGCACTTGTGACTGATGTCTGATCCGGTGTTGGGAAAATGTCAACCCAGTTAGTCAAATAATCCGCTACAATGAGGATAAACTTATTTCCACGCCTCCTTTCTGGAAACAGACCTAATCGTCTCCTGAAAGTCCATCAAGAGGTGCTTCAACTCTCATATATCACCGAGAAGACATTTGGGTGATTTTCTTGGAGTTTATTTGAGTGATTTGGGGGGGGGGGGGTATTTCCTCCTAACTGTAACAACGACGCACCCAGTTGTTGATGTCTTCCCGTAGTTTCCACCAATATCTGTATCGTATTTTCATGGGTGTTCTTCCGCCTTAAGTGCTCTGCAAGAACGGAATCATTGATATGGTTCATGACATAATCTCTCACACTTCTGCCAAGAACTGCAAATGACTGCCAGTTTCATTCTTGTCCGAAGTAATACCCCATCCTACATCTCGCGACCCATTTGTGTCGTCTGGACCGGCCGGTCTTACACCTTTCTCACGCCATCTTAAAACAGGTTTACGTCGGATCCTCCAATTGCATCTTCCATAACCTCGACATCTCTTCTCAGAAGGCAATGAGGGAAATATTCTATGAAATATTGCATCGCCAGTATTTCTTATCAGTCACGCACTGGTTCTTATCAACGTTGTCCAAAACACAGCTAGCATATTAAATGACCCGCTCTCTCCCATGTTGGATTTGAGACAATATTGCCCCGACGCTTATGTCACATGCGTGCGTGTCTAAAAGGAACAGACACCCATCCTTCGGATATCCCATATAATCCGATCTTGTTAATGATGTGTTCAATGCTCTAAATGACGTCCCACATTCAAACGTCCATTTGAAAGGTGTGTCTTTCTTTGTCGGTTAATGTCGACTTTCCGAATGTTTACGTCGTTTACTCAACGACGATAATAGCTCCATAAAACCCAGGATACTTCTGACTTCGGTTTCATTCCTTAGGTAGGCCAGACTACAATCTCCTCAACATTTTCTTCAGTTGGACGAATACCATTCCCGGAAGTATTACGTCCAAGAAAATCAATTTCCCTCTTCATTGAATGGCATTTTGTTAGATTCAGTCTCAATTTAGCTTGATTTTCCTCAAATCTTATCTAATTCTCTTGGTAAGGTCTTAAAAAGTATGGCCTAAAATTATGACATTGTCCAGGTACAAGAGACACGAAACTCACTGGAGTCTAGGTAAAGCTAGTTCGATACATCTCTGGAACGTCGCTGGTGCATTACAGAGACCAAATGTCATATTAGTGCACTTAAACAGACCATATTTCATAACCAATGCTGTTATCGGGATGCCTTCCTTCTTGGTTGATACTTGATTGTATGCCGAAGTGGGGTCAAGGGTAGAGAACCATGTTGCTCCTTCTATACCATCAGGACAACCTTAGATTTTGGATAATGACCATTATCTAATTGATCCCTGTTTCCGTAAGTTTGGTAGAGCCTTTTTCTCTCCTCCGGCAAATGCATGTGTAGCCTTCGTGGTGATTGTTTGATAGCGTATAGCAATCTCAGACCCTGTATCTGTTCTTATGTGAAAAAGCTGTCTCAGTTTTTATGGGATGCTGAGCATAACAACAAAGTTCATAAATAAAAAAAACAGCTATAGGCTATACTCATCTGAGCACCCAGAAAAGTTTTGATCGAGCCATGATCAGGTGCTGTAGAGTAGGTCATACACAATTAACTCACGTACATTTACTAAAAACGAACCAGCCTCGTGGTGTATTCCATGCCAGGAATATCTCAGAGTGAAACATTTTGATCAGCTGTATAGATTTTAAGATTGCAAGATATTTTTTTATCGATCAGCTACTTCAGAAGATCTTTTTAGTCGGGTAAAAGAAGATTCGGTTTAGGTTATTTGAGAGAAATCGGTTTGTTGTATAAATTTTAATGCATGTACAGAATTTTAAAAGTCTTGTGTTAAGCACTTTTAGATTGTTAAGTTGCCGACACACCTAGATAAGAATATTTTGATTGATGCTGAACCGTAATATATATCTCTCTTTGGATGATAGGTTTCGCATCCCCGTATCAATGGCATGTTCCGCTAAATCTGTATATCCTAGGTCACATTCATCTTTAGAAAATATTTTCCCATACTCCCGGAGTACAACAACAAAGACATCCTGCCTAGAAGGTCTAGTATATGTTGAATCAATGTACAAATTTACAAATTTCTGAGGTGTGTGGAGACTGCTCTTAGGTCGAGGTACAACCGAGGCTTGGAGTGTAATACTGAGTACAAGATTAATCTGTAAGATTATTTATGTATTCAAATGTATTCAAATTCAGAACCAACAGACCCAGAACTGGGCACATGCCCCAGTAACAGGTTTCAAAAACAATATATTAGTAAAGTACATGATTATACGTTTTGGATTAACATAACAAGTGATCGAAGTGGTCGAAATCAGCCTCTTTCCTAGTTGTAACTTCAACGTGAGACAGAGGTGAACCAGAGATAACAGATTGTTATAGTGTGTGAGCTCTCTAACATGCTGATGGAGTCCATGAATCTGCCCAGATTGCCTGCTCGTCCACACAGCTGGCACAGCACAGTTGTCGGTCGTCTTGTCTCATTTAACATCTGGTAGATTGAAGTCTCCCACAATAAACAACATATTATTTTGATCACATACCAGCCATATCTTTGTAGAGAGTCCAATTGAAGAATTACTCCAGTGCTGTCCAGGAGTTTGACTGGAACTTAAACACGTCAGGAGGCTATAGTTGTGATTGTGAATCGTCGAACTTTATCTATACACCATGCAAACATATTGTGACTGGTGACCTTGATGTGGTGAGTGATAAGGATCTGAAATTACTCCTGATGAAAGGACCTAAATATAGAGAGCCAAGAAGAATAAATCTGAAGGCCGACCAGAAGATAGTCCTGTCTGCATTGGAACAGTACGTTATTGATTGGTCTAAGCGAGAAAAAAGTTGAACCTACAGTACTCGCTGATTGGCTGGACCTCACCAAGAGCAAGGTCGTTGAAACAATCCGCCATATTGACAGAAGTACTCTTCCCCAAGCAAAACAAGTACTGAGAAACCTCAATTCGCAAGAAGTTCTAGCAAATCTCCAGAGTAAATTCGTCATAGTCCCAGCAGACAAAGCTCCGAATAATATAATATTCATATGTAAATATTACTATTACCAGGTGCTGGTTAAAGAATTGAGTGTAGACATATCTTCATCAAATACGTCTACTTACTCCCAAACTGCATTTACTCTGGAAGATTTATTTAACAATCACAAAAAGTTTCTCAGGGAAAGAGGTATTTGTCTTTCAACCAATCATAACGACATACCAAAACTATACTGGACTCCCAAAATGCATAAATCACCATACAAAGCTAGATTCATAGCTGGTTCTAGAAGCTGCACCACCAAGCTTCTTTCAACCCTATTGACGACGGCCCTTCAGGAGGTAAAAGCATTTTGGAAAAGGTATTGCGCCATTATTTCTAAGAACTCTGGCGTTGAATGTATGTGGATATTGAAAAACTCAAAATGTCTTACGGAAGAACTTGATGCTAAAGGTCACATACCGTACAGACATGTATCCACATGGGATTTCTCGACTCTCTATACTACAATCCCTCATCAGGACCTTATTGATCGTCTAAGTTCATTAATAGTATCTGTGTTCAAGAAAACTGATCGTAGATATATTAATGTCGGAAGCCATAAAGCATTCTTTAGCTCTACTACATACAAGAGATATCATTCATGTGATATTTCTTTGTTTATAGAGTTGCTTGAATTTCTCATCAAAAATATCTATGTGAAATTTGGCAACACAATATATCAGCAGCATATAGGTATTCCAATGGGTACTAATAGTGCAACCCTGTTGGCTGACCTGTATCTGTTCTCTTATGAATATGACTATATGCAGGCGCTTTCAATAACCGATCCATTCAAAGCCCGTTCCTTCTCATTCACCAAACGCTATATAGACGATCTTCTCGCTGTGGATAACCGCTATATAAATGAGGCAGTGAAGGATATATATCCACCTTCATGGACTTGAAGGAAACTACTGATAGCCCTACAGGCACATCATATTTAGATCTATATCTCTATAAAAATGAAGCGGGCATTCTCTCTCGTCGACTTTATGACAAAAGAGATGATTACAATTTCGACATTGTAAACTATCCCTTTCTGGACAGTAATATTCCAGTGGGACCTGCATATGGCGTATACATATCACGCCTAGTAGCATTTGCTAGATCCTGTGTTAAATGTGACGATTTTAATCAACGCCACAAAACATTGTTGCAGAAACTTATAAAACAGGGCTACACCACCAAGCGCCTCCACTCAAAGTTTCTCAAATTTGGCGATACATATCGCATGCTGATAGCAAAATACGAGCGTAGCGTGCAAGATCTATGGCGTTACGTTTCGTAACTTGTGTCTAATTCCGCTTAACCCGGGGCTAGGGGCGTATGAACCCATGTACTTCAAGATTCTCATGGTACTCATATGAACAGTCACAAAAAAAGCGTGACTCAGATACATCATTCTTTAGATGACGACTTTACAACGAATATTATGGATTAAAGAATACTGATCAGCGATACGGATTTGATATTTTTGGAACATCATGATGTCTTGCCGGCATCATTGAAAACTGTTGACCGCTTCTCTCTTGCAGGAAACAAGCATATGTTTTTGTATACTATGATTGTCTTTTTGAATTTGGTGCTAATACTGTTATATGGAAAATGGAATAGGTCTTTGGATTATGGACGCGGATATTCTCTAATGGACGACGGCTGGATTATGAATGACAGACTAGACGCTTGTAATTCCAGTCGTTGTGCAACACAATCTGGAGCCATATAAGCACTACATATGAGTAACTTTCTTTCGTCGGCCTTTATTTGGACCTAAATAATTTTAAAGTTTCAAGGTCTTTGTGTTGTCTAGATCTGTTATGTAGACTTTATACAATTCTTCATTACAACCCCAGAATCCAGTACACCAGAGTGTAGCCATGATTCAGTTATCGCGACAATATCGTACAATATCGTACATTCCGTCGCTCATGAAAAGTTGAAGATCGTTCAGTTTATTAGCCATGCTCTGACAATTATGACAATTCTGACAATCGCTCCGATGACCAATGGAGACGTAACGTGTGGCTGAACTGTTCCGGTCGCCATTGTGTGTCTCTGTATCTGGCAATGGGTTTTAATGGACGTCGTAAGGCTGGGTGTGAAGTAAATCCGATTTGGAATGTACAGGTTTTGCAGTCGCACGTCTATTAGCCAGGAAACCATGTGAAGATCTATGTAAAGATATTCCCCGAGAATCGTAGTCGCAAACGAGAAAAGCCGAAAGTATGTGAGCGTGAAAAATTGCCGTGCTAATCGCGCAAAAGTTTTCTTCTTCTTTCTTGTGTTTCTTATACAGAAGAACCTTGATATACTGTTCCGGCACATCTCATGCTTAATACCCTTGATTCTGAAAACGGAGTAATTACTCTGATCCTGACTTTACATCTACTGCATAATTCAAGAAAACATATAGTGCTACTACAAGCGAATGCTTTTCAGTGAATTCAGGCGAACCTTCTAATTAGAGAATTGTTTTACCTTCTTCTCCATCAATTTTACTGACACTACATCAGTTATCCTTTAACTCCACACCGGGATGTTTACGTCAGTAGTAGCCAGTACTCTTCTGAGCGTAGAGGCATCCGCATCTGTTTAAGGGGTATAATAAGCACCTTATTCAAAATCATTTTTCCTTTGCTCAGAAGTATATCAGCCGGTCCATCTGTTTCTTTTTCTGTAAAATATCAGTTCCAAATAGAATTTTGTCTTCAGTATGTGCAATTACCAGTTCCTGCTTCATGGGTTCCAAAGAAAAATTGAAAATTCCTGAACCCTCTATTTCCGTGTTCTCCCTTTCTTCACAGGATATGATGCCTTTCCCCACTTTTCTTAATTCAGGACGCTGAACATCAGAAATCTGCGAAAATACCCTATCTAAGAAAAAGAAAATAGTTCGTGTAGATCCTGTATCAACCGACTTCATCTGCCATTTCTGCAGCTTATCTACATATTAAACACAACATTAAAGGGTGGTGGAAAACGATGCCGGTGTACTGACAAGAAAGTATATGACTCCACAGACAAATCTATTGACTGCATATTTCTAAAACATCACACGAACCGTAGGTGATCCTTATGAAGATTTGTATCCCAACCGCGCTTTTATTGTATCTGTTCAAGTGGACAAATTGAACGAAATGACCACATGGTCCCTAGCCCCGGAATTTCGCTTAAGCCGGTGCCAGGGAACGAATGGTTATTTCATAGTTTCCACGTCAACATCTACAATGAAAGCGCGGCTGAGATACCAAGGCTACGTCTTAGAATCCTCCGTATTCTAGTGTGAATGTGGAGACTTTTCTGTGGAGTAATATGGTTGCCTTTTACTCACCAGACGTCTTTAACTTTCCCACCTCTTACATATCTCAGTAGAATACAATACAGGGTTTCAGTGGGACCGCTATACTGACCTCCGGGAAGAGAGATTCCGAGCCCAAGGCAGAGTTGGTGGGTTAATTATGAGATATTGAATACATATGGGTCGAATTCCATTTAACTTAAC
>JAVTVY010031958.1:0-12823 GCA_036873755.1 Hanleya hanleyi | reverse complement strand
TATATGATCAACATACATTAGATTACTTCTCTGGGTAGCGGTTGTGAGATTGATAGATATGAAAATTGTCTAATTCAAATACTCGTCTTTTCATAATAAAATCAGTCTCCTCTTGTGAAATCTTGAACTCCCATGAATACTTTTTCAAAAACGAGAGCCATCAGAAGATGGTGTATCCCCCGACCCCAGTGTCAGTAAACTGGGAAGGAGGAAAAGAGCTGGTATGTAATACCTCACATCAAAGGACATGCACGTTTTCAGACTGTGCCTATAATATATACCAAGTATCATGTGAACTGCACCAAAAGTGTAGAAGATAGTTGCTTTGACAAGATGATATCATTTTATCTACAGTATATCGAACTGTAAAGGGTAATAACTTAATAGCAAGGAAAAGCCCCCGTCAACAAGATGAGCACATGTGCATCTCCGGACTGTGCCTATAATATTCACAAAGTTTTGTGTGAAAGTGTAGGAATTGTGTTGACAAGAAGATATCATTTAATCTACAGTATTCCGAACTGCAAAGGGCAATAACTCATTATGGAAAAATCCTTCATCAACGGGAAGAGCAAATGCGCATCTTCAGGCTGTGCCGATAATATTCACCAAGTATCATGCGAACCATATCAAAAGTGTAGTAGGAGATGCGTTGACAAGATGATAATATTTAATCTACAGTATTTTAGAACTCAAAAGGGCAATAAGTCAGTGAAGAAAAATCCTCTGTCAACTGAAAGAGCACATGCGCATCTTTAGACAGTGCCAGTGATATCCACCAAGTATCGTGTGAAGCGTATCGAAAGTGTAGGAGGAGTTGTGTTGACAAGAAATATGGATGGACGGATCTACAGTACTTTGAACTGTGAAGGACAATAACTCAGAAAGGAAAAATCGTCCGTTAATGGGAAGAGCACATGCACATCTCCAAACTGTGTCGATATGTCTACCAAGTATTAGGTGAACCATATCAAAAGTGTAGGAGGAGTCGCGTTGACAAGAAATATGGATGGACGGACATACAGGTAGACAATCAGACAGACAGATGGACCGACGGATAGACTTCCATGGCCATCACTATATCCCCCAGACATATATGCCGGGGGGATAATAAATGGTTTTACTTGTAAAATTGAAGAAATTAAGTAATATGGAATTAAAACGATGAACAGAATAGGGCAGATTGAGACAAGTGTGAATTGCCAGTCCAGAGGGTTATCACTCAATAAAGCAAAAATTATACCATTCATACTAAGATTAGGAGGACTAAAATTGCACCTCTTGAAAACATGTATTCACCAAATAATCTCAGCAGAGAAAGAATCGATCTAGTACTAAAGAAAAGGGGTGAATGTTTTCTTCAAGTTTGACCCCAGGTGGTCAAAGTCCTTAAATACACATTTGTAGTTAACCCAATCAGAGTAAAGTTTGATGTACATCAGAAAGTATATATCTGATACTGTCCCACCAGACAGCCATCTGCAGCAGCTCATTTGATGCTGATCACAGCTGGAGTGATTTGATGACATCCGGCTACTGTGGCTCATTATGCAACTAGCCAGCTTATTGGCTGAGTATTCCTTTTGAATTCTTGAACAGAATGCACAAGTTCCACATTGTGCCAAATCAAGATGAGCATATCATGACACTTTACTGAGATTGCGGTTAACCCTGATTGCATCATTTCAGTATTTTCTTCAAATTGAGTATTTCTTCAAATTTACCACCATTCTCAATGATTTTACATTCTTTCATCCATTGAAATAATAGGCTATTGAGTTGACGTCAAAACGTAAAAATATTTAGTCAAAATTTGGAGGTCTGAATTGAGTTTTCGAAAGAATTTTCCCCCTCATTAAAGAGGGACTTGTATGAATATCTGACAACATGCAGTAACTTTGAGTAATTCTTGTCACAAGAGAAACAAGGGATATTCGGTAGCTCAGAGTCACATCTGGCGATGTCACGAGTTGATGAAGTCCACATGGATTAGCTTGAGGTAGAATGAAGACTTAGCATACCTGAATATTCGCTAGTTTACACATTATCCAGGCCACAGGTGACCGCAGACCACAATGACGAATGTAAGCACGCTTGGAAAGGGGAGTTCTGAAATGAGGCATACAATATTTCAACATAGCAAATATCACAATGAAAGGGGATAATTACAAAAAATTACTGCTCAGATGTCCAGTCACACTCAAGGGGGACAATTACAAAGTATTTCTCAAAACTATGGTTATACTCAAGGAGAGGGATTCTAAATTATTGCTCTTTCAAGGTTGCAATAAAGAGGGATAGGTACAGATTATTGTTCAGATCTGCGGTCGCAATCAGGGGGGATAATCACTCATTATTGCACAGATATTTGGTCGTAAGAGGGATAATCACAATTATTGCTCACATTTGGTCAAAATCAAGGTGGGTAATTACAAATTATTGCTCATATATTTAGTCACAGTCAAGGGATAATCACAAACTGATTGCTCAAATATTTGTCACAATGAAGGGGGATAATCACAAATTATTGTTCAATCCTCTGGTCACATTAAAGGGGAATAATCACAAACTATGCTCAATTCCCTGGTCATAATCAATGAGGATAATAACAAATTAGTGATCAATCCACAGTCACAATCAAGGGGAATAAATATGGATTATTGCTCAGATCTTTATAGTCACAATCATGAGAGTTAATTCAAATTAATTCTCAGAGTTCATCACAATCAAGGGAGATAATTACAAATTTTCAAACATCTAGAAAAAGTAGTAAATTTGACTGCACATTCAACATTTTCTATCTATTCTTACTGGCTAATTGGTATCCCAACAACTACACTGTCATCATTGAGGTGGATGCAGATCTGAAAAAGTAGAGAATTAATGATGAGAATCAGAAAATCTGTATTGAAAAAAAAAACAAAAAAAACTATAGCTGATTTAATCTTGCATGTGACAACTGTATTTGTTCTTTGGAGACTAAAGTATGTCTCTGATACCATGGTTATAGTACCGTATAGCAGAGGAATGAGCAGTTCCAGACAGACATGTGGCTGATGTTATACTCAGTATTGTTTTCAAAGGCAGATCCACATAACTGCTCAAACCTCCTCATGTTGTCTCGGACCAAATGAAAGATTTTGTTAGTCTCATCTACAGGAATGTTAAAGCAAAGGAGATGGTACTATAAGGCAGGATTTTGGCCTATATGTGTTGCAGTTGAATCGAAAAAATAAAATGTCCTAAAAATAATTGTATTTCAATGTAACGACAAGAGAAAATATATGTACACAATGTGTGAAAGCTCTAGCTCGACTGCATTATGAGAATAATCAGAATCCCACCTCCATGCTTGGATGTCGCAGATCCGTTCTCCAACCAATCATCTGAGATAGTTTGTACCCAAGTCGTCTTGATAAATCCTTCATTAAGATAAAACAGATCATTTAGCATATAGCAGAAGATTTTTTGTTTTTGTTTTATTTATTTTGAAATTGAAGCAGGAATATTGTTTGTCAAGATCAGAGTAACTTGGAGTAATTCATATCAAGCGGAGTCAATGAAAGGCATGTTCAGAAAAGGGAGACAACTGGAAATTGCTTTGGCATCCTGGATTTGTTCCGGGTGCAAAGGAAAGAAACTCCACATACAGTTCGATAGTTGGACAATTATTTTGGTATAACTTCTTCAAGTGACATTTAGAAGATGTGCTTTTATATTAGGAAAACAATGTCTTATGTATATAGAATGAAAAATAGTTTGATCTGCATAGTACTTGAATGCACCCATTCGACCCCTAATCTTGAGTCTCACATACCCGAGGTTGTATTTTCCTTGATATAACACCTGCACATTTACAGGATAGCCTAAAAGAAAAATCCGAGTCCTGCGCTGTTGCATCAAGCTTGATTTGCTTGGCCTTTAAAGGTGGATCTGTATCTGCCATTTTATGTTTGGTAGTCGAGGTAGTATGGGTTTCTGACGACTTCTCGGCCAAGATCTTTGACCTTTCCATGAGAGTGAGGGTTGTGTTTTCCGTTTGCCTATTTTTCTCCTCTGTCTGTTCAGCCGGGGATTCAGCAACATTCCTAGGTGTTGTAAGCTGGTAAACGGAGAGGCACTCTTGCCACAAGTCTTTTCTCAACAAGAATTTCTCCAGTTGATTAACCATGGACTGTCTTCCTTAAACAATAAAGTTAGCGTAATATACATGAACATATCAGACTTCGTAAATACACACATTTTACTAAAGAAAGTCTGAAACAAGAAGCAGTACAAACGTTCATATGTGAATGAATTATTAACAATATATGTTTAAACATTTATGTTTCACCTGAACTAAAGAGTTTGCAATTTGGATGACTGGGTTAGTTACCCTATTTCTTCAAATTTTTTGAACAGTATTTTTAGACTTAGAAGCAGAAAATCATCTATACGTCAACTGAGGCTAAATACTGTGGTATGGATATGTTATTTATTCCAAGAACTGAAAAGACAGCTTGTGAAATTTGTGGAATGTTAGCAGAATTTCTCTCTGCAGATGCCTGAAGTTAACTTTTGCTGTGTGAATAATTAGAAGAAACAGGTAAGTGACATTTCCTGAAGATAAGATACAACAGGTACAATATACCGGTACCTTAATTGTTTATATCTTATACATGGTGATACAAATAAATTGGGATGCAATTAAATTATGAATGCAAAATTAAGTACCTTCCATAATATCTTTGGTTTTCATATGTAAAACCTGGATAAAAACCCTCTCCACTGATCTCAAAGACCATACTTCCTCTATGGCACTTCTGCACTTCTCAGCATCAAAGAAGACTTTTCCATCTGTTTTTGTCATCTGAAGGGAAAGACATGAATGGTGCAAAACTATATATATTCTCCACATTTGAGCCTCATTAGGAACTCATTTGTACAGTATTGAAAGAAAATAAAAAGAATTGGAATTAAGTAATATAAATTTTAGTATCTTTTAAGAAAATCTAAACGAAATGAACATTAATCGATTTCACAAATGACAAGATAATCAGTGACAAGCTATAGGCATATAGGCCTTATAAGGTCAGGATTGTTGTTGTTTTTGGATAATGTGGTGTTTCTATCAACAACAGTTCAAATAAATGACTTTTCGATTCAAAATCTTTGTCGAACTGCTTGTGGTAATGACCTGTAAGTAAGGGTATTTGTGTTTTGAGCATGAACAGGTACTGGCATTCATCTGATATTTCCCCCTGCACCTATATTCCCCTCTTCCATATTTTCAGATATTCAAAAAGATACATTTTATTTAATTTTGTTCCCTGAAAAAGTTTCCGATGAACCACCAGAAGTCGACTGGTTGAAAGCCCAAGTGGCTATTTCGGATTGAAACGAAAACTGGAACCACTTAATCAATCGATGCAATACTTGCAATACATACTCGATGGGTCATGGTATCAAAAAAGTCCTCATTTGAAGAAGCTCCACAAACAAAAATGATCGCCAGTGACCAGATTTTAATGGCAAAAACAGTTGGATGTATGTTAATTATTTGACATGAGGATGAAGAACGAATGGATCCCAAGATTGGTATAATGAGTTACAGTGCTTTTGGACATACCATCATGACCATAGAGATTGACGAGATAGGAAGCCCCATGTCGTATTCCATGTATATCACGTCAGCGACGCATGGACCTACAATGCACACAACGCGCGTCATGCTCTGTGTCACGAAGAACGTCCGACATAATTGATATCAAACTGAAACATAATCGTGTGACGTCATTGTCTGTGAGAGTGTCATTGCTCTGACCATCTGTGCTGAGGCGCGGATAAAAAGCGCTTGAACAACTGGAATTAAGTGGCCTTTACACACTAACAGAATTCACCCTGGGGGTCTATCCATAGTGTGACTGTCCAAACCCCAGCTAAGTTATCTGTAGTTTCGCAATAGTGCGATTGTTTCAAGGTATTCTGATGATGGTGTCAGAATTCCGTGTTACAGTTCACTGTGTGTAAATACTCAATGAAAAAAAATGTGGACGGACACACTTTGTTCTACATATTTGAATTTTTCATTAAATCGCTCAACAACTGTTCAAAACCTATGGCAAATACACCACTGAGTTATTATGTACAGGGTGAGTGAGCAGGATTTAACGTCGTTTTTCAACATTTTTTTAGTCATATCACGACGATGCCTACATGTGCCAGAACACGAGTGTCCACAGTTCCTATTATCCTGAACACTGATCAATCCAGCCAGCACAGCACCCGGTCAACCATCCAAGTATTGACCGAGCTCAACGCTGCTTAACTTCGGTGATCTGACGAGAACCGGCGATGTGCTCAACGTGATACGCCGTACTGTTATTATGTACACAAGTGTTTGCATACACATTACAGGGCCATATCCAGAGTTTATTTGGGGACACCCTTTCTTCCCTTTTTGGGGGCGCATTTGTATGTATTTGGGCGCATTTGTATGTAAAAAGCATTAAAATTGGCTGTTAAGTTTGGGCGCCCATACCCCTTAACAGGTATCAAAATGGCTCTGGATATGGCCCTGCATTATGAATGTTTGGAGAATTCTGCAATTTAGTGCTTGTATATGTTATTCAATGGATGGTCATGTGACGTTGGGTTTCATACCGCCGACGTGATTATCATTGAAGTTGGCAATCTCTCTGTCTCTAAATCTCTGGACATTTATACAACCGTTTCCCTCATCAAATTTGGGGACCTGAAAATCCAACGATTTTGATTGGTCAATGGTGACCATATTTCCTTAAGAAGCAACTTCAAATGAGCACTTTATTGAGACCTCGATCATGTATGCCAAGTATCGCATCGATCGTTTCAATGGTTCCAGAGATTAAGGATATATGTTCAGCTACCTTTTTTCATAGAATCACAGGTCATCTCATTACTAAATAAGCAATATAGATGGTGGCCAATATCATATACCAAAATGCTCTCCAAACCTTGCTTCATGTAAATTTGATACCCATTTAAACAAAAAGTGTAAATTGGAGAACATAAATTACAGAAACACATCATCTCAGCAATGCCAGTATAAGTCAATAAAGAATAAACACACACTATTGAAAGATGGTCCAAAGAATTGTATGAAATCACTGCTTCAACAAAGACTATGTCAGAAAGAAAAGTCCATTAGAAAGTATTTTTAAAAGATTTTTTAATCATTTACTATATCAACATAATTTCCAAAGGTAATGATTCATGTCAGCCTATAGATATGAAGGGCAATCCAAAGCTATGTGGAGTTGCCCAAGGCAGGTGTGTGCCACGCCCCTGTCACCAACATGTATTAGTTTGAAAAGCTGATACATCTAAACCAGTTTGTGCAGTCAGTGAGAGAAATGCCCTGGATTTTTTCTATTCAATCACCAACTGCCTATTGTGGTCCAGTCATTCACAGCCTGTTCTGATTGTGCCTGGTCCTAATTAAAGAAGCTGCATAATTAATTGCCAATTGAAACATATCTGAGTCTGAGAACTTTTGTGTGAAATGAGCCTACATGAACATATGATGAAATGTGGATCAAATCACTGATATGTGTGAATTGGCAATTAATTATGCAGCATCGTTTATGGCCAGGCACAATCAGAAAAGGCTGTGAATGAATGGACCACAGTAGACAGTTGGGGATTGAATAGAAAGAATCCAGGGCATTTCCCTCACAGACTGCACAGACTGGTTTAGATATGTTAACTTTTCAAACTGATACAGGTTGGTGACAGGCTGTGACACACACCTGCCTTGGAGAACTCCACACAGATTTGGACTGTCCTTCATATTGGCTGACACGAATTATCATTGCCTTTCAGAATTATGTTGAAATAGTAAATGATAAAAAAAAAAAAAATTTAAATACTTTCCAATGGAATGTTCTTTTCTGACATAGTCTCTGTTGTAGCAGTGATTTCATACAATAATTAGGACCATCTTTCAATACTGTGTGTTTATTCTTTATTGACTTTATGCTGGCAGTGCCGAGAAGCTTTGTTTCTGTAATTATATTCTGCAATTGACAATGTTTGTTTAACTGTTTAAAGAGGTGACATACTCACATTCAGCAAGGTTTGGGGAACATTTTGGTATATGATATTGGTCACCAACTACATTGCCAAATCAGTACTGTAATCAGACCATGATTCTATGAAAGAAAGGTAGCTTAGGTGTGCAGCCATCTAGGACTGGGTCTACAATAATCACACCGCTTTCCTTAGCTCCGGTGGGGCCTTTAACTTGTTCTCACGTACGGGTGTCCGATCTATTATCGTGCATTTTTGAAGATTTATTTGGAATATATAAAAAATATTTCTCGAAATGACATGAAAACTGGCACGATGATTGCTGAGCTCGTCAACTTTTTTCCATTATAAATTCCATCGATGACGCTCCGTTCTGCACGTGCGAGAGCTATTTTTAACTCGATTTTTCAGGTCAGTTCCCGCCATGGACAGTACCAGTTATCAGACACCCATCGTGAAGAAAAATTTTATGCTGAAATACAATGTGTTTTCAAGTTTTGGGCACGAGAATCGCTAGTTGGAGTTCTGTTGTAAAAGATGATACGACCATTGTTGAATTTCTATAGTATTTACTTGAGAGTGCGGTCGGGAAGACAAGGGGGTAGATCGAAATTCTCACCCCCGCCACAACACGAGAAATTTCGAATTTTGATGAAACAAAAATGTTAAATATAAATTTTTAAAGTTTCGTGAATACCTAAAATTCTATATTTTGTATAACAATTAGAAATGATCTCCACTTCGTTCTGACATTTTATTACATTGTCAAGATGAGCACAACATGTGCGGACGAGATGCATGTCCGATAACTGATGTGTCCGATAACTAATCCGACAGCCGTAGCATGGTAGTATTGAACTGTTCACCGGAGCTACGCTTTCCTGAACTACCTCTGTAAAATGTAGATTGTCCAGTTCTTCGGATACAAAATGCTCTGTTCCCCTACCAGCCGTGCAATAGAAGCTAAATTTATCTGAGTTCATCTTATTTCTTCTACTGGGCTCAGGCAATCGGTAAAATGGTAATCGATAAATTAGATTTCGAAAGTCTCGACTGCTAGATCGCCATTTTGTCCATCTGGGTCATGTGTATGATGTGACGGCTTAAAATTATCCAATGAAAAACTGTTTTATATTTCTCAATCGAGCAAGGGTCAATCAAATATCCTGTTTTATCGAAGTTCTTTGGAAGTTGAAGATGATGTGAAGTTGGCTGAAACTTTTATGCATTGGTAGAGGGTAAGCACAAGAACACTCTTTTTCTACCATTCAACTAAAGCAAATACTAACAGGATATTATACTACAATCTTAATATATTCTCAAGTGAAAGTCTTTCAAACAACTCGTCTGATGGTGTCGGAAACTGGCCCTAGCATAATGATAATGCTATCAATCAAACTTCTGCAAAGTTTTTAGAAAAGTTTATGTTTACCTGTTACACGACTGAATAATTGTTCGTTTGTCATCACCTGCTCACCGAGAAAGTGGATGGGGAATGTCGTAAAATCTTCAGCCCAAATCATGTACATGTAGGCCTATATTCTGAAAGAGTAGGGTTGAGAAGTTGAATTTTTTTTTTGGTCGTAACAAATAAATAAAGGTACTCACGTAAACAGGGAAGCCAGGAGAGCATGATAACATTTACCATTCAAGTGTACAACAAGCCAAATGATCACAACTAGTAAAAGAGGTTCCACATTCTCAGAGCTTAAAACGTGAAATCGCCATCAAAAGTGTAAAGCGGAAGTTACGTGGTCAAAGAGAACTTCAAAGCAAGAGAAATAACTCTGATACCTGTTCAGGTGAGAACAAGTGAAGGGTCGGGTAGCTGACGTAAGAAAATTATATTCTGGGTGTTGACTCAGCGTACTGTGTAACACAGGCGAGTCCCATCCGTCGAGCGCCTCATTGTTTTCTTTCCCGGGAAAATGGAAGAGCGGGTCTATAAAATGTTTCAAGGATTACAGACGATTTACAGGGTTTTAGAAGAAAGATTTGTACAGTTGTTCATCGATTTAATATCAGTCCTGATGATATTGCTCAATTCAGCGTGCTCGAAAGCCCTTTGACGAAAAATATGATTGCGTTTCCTTTGCGTTTTGGTTCAAGGCTAATGGTGCCAGATTTTTCAACTCGTTCCATTCATTTGTGTTATTCGGAGACCTCGTGGACCCGGTGGACCTGGTCAAACAGGTTTAGTCAAAGGTCAAATCATTGGTCATCGGATCGCTGACGTAACATTTCCTGATTACAATTTATGAGGCTGCGCAACAATCGGCGCCCAGACACAGTCTTCACAATCCTACAAAGAGCATGATTAACCTTCCAATCTGTGTTTTATGCCACTTGTAAATAATTCTTGGATTATCCTTCTGCTTGAACCATTGACAGTCCAATTCGGTAAGTTCACACCATTATTTAATTTGGGGCACCGACATTATCCCTAGCTAAGATTCATAGCGTCTCCCTTCCCTCAACGCTATGCCGACGACAAATACATTTCCCGGGTGGTAACTCGAACATCTCCATGGCGCAGTTATTATTACGTTTGCGCCCTATTGGACCTTCAATAACTTGAGAAAATGGGCCGCCATGAATAAAAATAGAGAAATGGCCCTTCGTCGGTCATATATTAATTACAGACGTTAAAATAATCCCTATGGAGCCTCAAAATCACCTGAAATTGATTGTCAAGAAGATGGGCATTTCCGTCATAATAGACCCTGTGTATACAGGGGATGATGATCACAACATCGATTATGGTATTTTTATTCATCCTAAGTTATGAGATCCCAACCAAGGTAAATCTTTCAGAGATAAGCCATAAAAATCTGCTGATTACCACCAGCCATCATCAAACACCACTTTGATTGAGAAAAGGAAAAATCCGCTCTCAGATATCTGCTAACCCATCTCCCAACCGGCAGTTTCCCCAAGCCAGTTTCCCCACGACATTTTCCCCAGGCGACATTTTCTCCACCCTAATATTACCTGCTGTAATAATTACGATCTGCCGACAATCGCAGTCGTGATCATTTCCCCGCCTTGCACGAAGAAGAGTTCTAGGAATTCAAGGGAGATTCAGCAAATGTATGCAAACGTGCCTTCTTTTCAGGCATGATAAATAAGAATAGATTATCAATATCACGTTATGTTCTTTTTTTCTGGCTGTTCTTTATTTCTTGGCACGGTCTTGCGTAGGCTTACTGACATCAAATTTGAATTACAATGAACTATCGTGTTATTTCGTCAATTTCCGGCATACACGTAGTCTGTACCTATAAAGTGGGTAATCAATACTTTTGATCACTTTTCATTCATTGGCATAGACCATTCAAATCCTCGCCGGTGCTCTACAAAATGCAAGTGACAAAATGGGAAATGACCCTATTGTCGGCAGATCTTAATCATTACAGAACGTAATATTAGGGTGGGGAAAATGTTGCCTGGGGAAAATGTCATGTCCCCACACGTGGGGGAAAATGTTGGTGGGGAAACTGTCGCTGGGAAAACTGTTGTTGGGGGATAATGTCATGGACACCCTTCTGTTTAACCTATATCATCCTTGTTACCTTTTTTGCAACACTTTCTGCCATGTCTATCATCTGTGAAAATTTCAATGGGATGCTTTAATTATTTGACGAATTATTACAAATTTATGAAGGGACTCTGTCTAAATTCTGGAAATTATTATTCTGGTATTATCCCCCCTTAAACCATTATCTCTGTAGACTACCATATCGGTAGAATTGTACAATAGTAAAAATGTCCAATAATTGCCATGCATAATTTGGTTCTAGACAAATATTTTCATCACATTACATCTTGCTGGAAAGCCCAGAGTATCATCTTTAACACTGCATGGACAATGCTAAGTATATTTAGGCTCCATTCATGTTCAAGGAATAGTAAACCATTGAAAAAAAAAAAAAAAAAGTATTGCAAATGAAAGAATGGTTCACCAGTGTCCAAAAGTATTTTTTATTTATTTTACTGAATAAAACACATTTAATAAAAAATATATCTTAAAATACTTTTCTTATAGTCTATACTTGTCACCTGGGACAAGGAGATTATTTTTCTACTTGTCTCTCACAAAGTCAGATACAGTCAGGCAGGTGTTATTTTGACCCCTGCAAAAATGACAGTCTCTTACTCCTTTGCACATTTTGGACCAGTCTCTTTCAGCCTTGCTGACTTCAAAATTTAGCCCAGAGATCGACCACCCAAACAGAAAATATTTCAAACAGATACTTTTACTAGGTGTTGTTTGTACGGTAATATTTTGAATGAATACTATAATATTTGCATTGTACCGTTGACCTAAGTTTCAGAATTCAAAAATTTGTATTTCTAATCAAATCGGACACACAATAGTACTGGTGAGAGACAAAATGACAGTAAGGTTTGATGTTTTTAAACTAAGAAATACTTTATGCAAATATTCATGTACGTATAAAGTGTACACACATAAAAATAAAATAAAAATATAGGGGAAAAGTCCAGAAGGATAAACATTTAGAAGAAAAATGTGTCCAAAGGAATAACTTTGAATCCTTTTCGGTACAAGGAAGGACTCCCTTTCCCGTTTAGTGCCGTTTCATCTCATCCGATATGGTATGAAGAGTCATCCATCCGCCATCCTCCCTTTCGGTATTTAGTCATTTCCAGAGACCAGTTTCGGTAACTTTATGCACCACAAAGGAACAATGGAAATGACTGAGCACCCATTTGAATCCAAAAAAAAGAAACAGTTGAAAGCAGATTGGAAAAT
>JAVTVY010031957.1:0-12333 GCA_036873755.1 Hanleya hanleyi | reverse complement strand
GAGGATAAAGATTCAATATGTTGTCTTTGACAGATTGGTCCACTAGCTATATTAATAATGCCATACAGCAAAAGTGTAGTGAATCCCCAACATGCATAACATACCATACAGAGCTAGATACATACCTGGATATAGAAGCTGCACAAGCAAGCCTTGTTCGATCCTGTTGACGAGTGCTCTTCGGGAGGTAAAAATATTTTGGGAAAAGTATTGCACCACTATTTTTTTTTAAAACTCTGGCCTTGAATTAATGCAGATATTGAAAAACACGAAATGTCGTACCAAAGCACTTCATGCAAAGGGACATATACCGCAAAGATCTGTATCCACATGGGATTTCAGGACCTTGCTGGCCGTCTTAGTTCATTAATAGCATTGGTGTTCAAGGAAAACGATCGACGATATAGTAATGTCAGAAGGCATAAGCATTCTTCAGTTCTACTATACACACAAGAGATATCATTCATGCGATGTTTCTTTGTTTATAGAGTTGCTTGAATTTCTCATTAATAACCTGCAACTCTTTTGGCGGAACTACACCTGTTCTCTTATGAATATCTCATTCACCGAATGCTATTTAACGATCTTCTTGCTGTGGATAGTCGCTATATAAATGGCAGTGAAATATATATATCCACCTTCACTGGATTTGAAGGAGGATACAGATAGGCACATATGCCTTCTCTCTCGACGACTTTACGCCAAGAAAGATGATTATGATTTTGACAGCGTAAACTATACCTTTCTGGACAGTAAAGATCCAGTGGGATCTGCATATGGCGTATACATATCTCATCTAGTAGCATTTGCTTGATCTTGTCTAGAGTGTGACGATTTTAATCAACGTCTCAAATCATTATCGCAGAAACATTGTAAAACGGGGCTATGCACCCAAGCGCCTCTATTCAAAGTTTCTCAAAGTTGGCGATATGTATTAAGTTACGTTTCGTCAGTTGTGCCAAATTTCGCTAAACTCGGGGCTAGGGGCCGAATGTACTCATGTACTTCAAGATCATCACGGTGTTCATATGAATTCATCACAATCCAAGCATGACTGAGATACATCATTCTCTAAATAACAACTTTACAACGAATCTTATGGATTGAGAATACTGATCAGCGATGCGGATTTGATATATGGAACATCGTGATTACAAGCGTCTAGTCCGTCATTCATAATTCAGCCGTCGTCCATTAAAGAATATCCGCGCCCAAAGGGTCTTGTCTTGACGAACAGATGGATACAATTGGTTTATTTGAGGGTGGCAATTTATTCCACTGGCGGGGTTCGGTAGTTTTGATAGTATACTACGGTAGATTTGAGTGATAAAATTGTCTATTCAGATTCAGCTGAAGTCCCCTGGTTTGGTAATACTGTAGAGAAGATTGTTTCCTACACTAATGCCTGGATGATTGACTTGAGCAAGGAAACAATATGAACCAAGAGTTGGGACGAATAAAGATTCAACTGCTATAATCTTAAAATGGTAGTCTTCTTGAATAATGGCTCAGTAGATTCATATTTTTGCCGATAAAGTTATAACTTGTAGTGAACGATTTTGAAGTAGATACAACGGGTTTAATTGGCTTGCATATGTGTTACCCCATAGAATATTGCAATAGATAAATATGGAAATAAGACGGAATAAAATAGAACATAGATTATTTTTAAACTATATATACTATTATTTTATTTTATTTTTTAACTTGGTGCTAATGCTGTTATATGAATTAGGTCTTTGAATTATGGACGCGGATTTCTTTATTGAACGTCGGTAAAATATGGAATGACGGAGGACTAGACGCTTGAATTTTCTTATTCTCCGATAATTTTCTTTTCAACTTATTGTTGTTTTTAGTTGTAAGATCTATTTGAGCTATTATCGTCCAATTACTGTTGGTGGGGACATGTGGAATTATCGTCCAACTACTGCTGGTGAGGACGTGTAGAATTGTCGTCCAACTACTGTTGGTGAGGACATGTAGAATTATCGTCCAACTACTGTTAGTGAGGACGTGTAGAATTATCGTCCAACTACTGCTGGTGAGGACGTGTAGAAATATCGTCCAACTACTGTTAGTGAGGACATGTAGAATTATCGTCCAACTATTGTTAGTGAGGACGTGTAGAATTATCGTCCAACTACTGTTAGTGAGGACGTGTAGAATTACTCACTAACTACTGTTAGTGAGCACGTGTAGAATTATCGTCCAACTACTGAGGTGAGCACGTGTAGAATTATCGTCCAACTACTGTTAGTGAGGACGTGTAGAATTATCGGCCAACTACTGCTGGTGAGGACGTGTAGAATTATCGTCCAACTACTGTTAATGAGGACGTGTAGAATTATCGTCCAACTACTGCTCGTGAGGACGTGTAGAATTGTCGTCCAACTTCTGTTGGTGAGGCCATGTAGTATGATCGTCCAACTACTGTTAGTGAGGACGTGTAGAATTATCGTCCAACTGCTGTTGCTGAGGACATGTAGAATTATCGTCCAACTACTGTTAGTGGGGACGTGTACAATTATCTTCCAACTGCTGTTAGTGACGTCGTGTACAATTGTCGTCCAACTACTGTTGGTGTGTACGTGTAGAATTGTCGTCCAACTACTGTTGGTGAGGACATGTAGAATTATCGTCCAACTACTGTTAGTGAGGACGTGTAGAATTATCGTCCAACTACTGCTGGTGAGGACGTGTAGAAATATCGTCCAACTACTGTTAGTGAGGACATGTAGAATTATCGTCCAACTATTGTTAGTGAGGACGTGTAGAATTATCGTCCAACTACTGTTAGTGAGGACGTGTAGAATTACTCACTAACTACTGTTAGTGAGCACGTGTAGAATTATCGTCCAACTACTGAGGTGAGCACGTGTAGAATTATCGTCCAACTACTGTTAATGAGGACGTGTAGAATTATCGGCCAACTACTGCTGGTGAGGACGTGTAGAATTATCGTCCAACTACTGTTAGTGAGGACGTGTAGAATTATCGTCCAACTACTGCTGGTGAGGACGTGTAGAATTATCGTCCAACTACTGTTAGTGACGACATGTAGAATTATCGTCCAACTACTGTTAGTGAGGACATGTAGAATTATCGTCCAACTACTGTTGGTGAGGACGTGTAGAATTATCGTCCAACTACTGTTGGTGAGGATATGTAGAATTATCGTCCAATTACTGTTAGTGAGGACGTGTAGAATTATCGTCCAACTACTGTTAGTGAGGACGTGTAGAATTGTCGTCCAACTACTGTTGGTGAGGACATGTAGAATTATCGTCCAACTACTGTTAGTGAGGACGTATAGAATTATCGTCCAACTACTGTTGGTGAGAACGTGTAGAATTGTCGTCCAACTACTGTTGGTGAGGACATGTAGAATTATCGTCCAACTACTGTTAGTGAAGAAGTGTAGAATTCTCGTCCAACTACTGTTAGTGAGGACGTATAGAATTATCGTCCAACTGCTGTTGGTGAGGACGTGTAGAATTGTCGTCCAACTACTGTTGGTGAGGACATGTAGAATTATCGTCCAACTACTGTTGGTGAGGATATGTAGAATTATCGTCCAACTACAGTTGGTGAGGACGTGTAGAATTATCGTCCAATTACTGTTGGTGAGGATATGTAGAATTATCGTCCAACTACTGTTAGCGAGGACGTGTAGAATTATCGTCCAACTACTGTTGGTGAGGACATGTAGAATTATCGTCCAACTACTGTTAGCGAGGACATGTAGAATTATCGTCCAACTACAGTTGGTGAGGACGTGTAGAATTATCGTCCAACTACTGTTGGTGAGGATATGTAGAATTATCGTCCAACTACTGTTAGTGAGGACGTGTAGAATTATCGTCCAACTACTGTTGGTGAGGACATGTAGAATTATCGTCCAACTACTGTTAGTGAGGACGTGTAGAATTATCGTCCAACTACTGCTGCTGAGGACGTGTAGAATTATCGTCCAACTACTGTTAGTGAGGACGTGTAGAATTATCGTCCAACTACTGCTGGTGAGGACGTGTAGAATTATCGTCCAACTACTGTTAGTGACGACATGTAGAATTATCGTCCAACTACTGTTAGTGAGGACATGTAGAATTATCGTCCAACTACTGTTGGTGAGGACGTGTAGAATTATCGTCCAACTACTGTTGGTGAGGATATGTAGAATTATCGTCCAATTACTGTTAGTGAGGACGTGTAGAATTATCGTCCAACTACTGTTAGTGAGGACGTGTACAATTATCGTTCAACTACTGTTAGTGAGGACGTGTAGAATTATCGTCCAACTACTGTTGGTGAGGACATGTAGAATTATCGTCCAACTACTGTTAGTGAGGACGTGTAGAATTATCGTCCAACTACTGTTGGTGAGGACATGTAGAATTATCGTCCAACTACTGTTAGTGAGGACGTGTAGAATTATCGTCCAACTACTGTTAGTGAGGAAGTGTAGAATTATCGTCCAACTACTGTTAGTGGGGACATGTAGAATTATCGTCCAACTACTGTTACTGAGGACATGTAGAATTATCGTCCAACTACTGTTAGTGAGGACGTGTAGAATTGTCGTCCAACTACTGTTGGTGAGGACATGTATAGTCTTACTGTTCATTGATATACCGGTGAATATTTCACAGGCCGTACTGAAGTGCAAATCTCTCCACAGTTCGTGCCGACGCGTGGAAATCGCGTTTCTGCATTTTGATAGTCCAACACCCTGTTGTCCAGTTTCCGACAGTTCAATCACGTAGATAACACAACGCCAAGAGTCAATTCACAGGATTATACAATCCAGCATTCCGTAATTTCAGACAAAGGTAAGACAGTTTAATGCACCCACAGAAAAGCCGTTTGAATTCCCTCTTCGATCACTGAACGCTAGGCTATTTATACTCTACGGGGCATTCGAGATCATTCCACAACATACAGCATTGACGTATGATCTGACCCAGATATAATTACGACAAGCTTCCAGAAAGCTCGAAGCGACCAACTCACACAACAGTACGTGAAACAAGCCTACATAACTCTATCATTCCAGAAACATCCCACATTGTCTAACAGTAAACTACAACACCATGACACTCCACCTCTTAAAAAAAAGTTCCAACTTGGAGCTTTCTTGACAATTCAAAACATTATTACAAAAAAAATCTATATTACAACAGCAAAAATGTTGACAAACATATGTACATTATATGCGAGACAAACAATCAGCAATCAAATTGTCCTTGCCCTTAATATGTCTGATTTCAATATTGTATTCTTGTAACACCAAACTCCATCTCAACAATCTTTGATTTTAATTTTTCGTCTTACTTATAAAAACAAGTGAATTGTGATCACTGAATACAGTAATTGACCATGACATAAACATCAAAATGTTGTTAAGCCAATATCATTGCCAAACGTTCTTTCTCAATTGTAGAATAATTTGTCTGATGTTTGTCAAATGTACGTGAAAAATAACACATTGGGTGATCTACACCATCTATACCTTCTTGTATCAAAACGGCACCAGCAGCAACATTACTAGCATCTACAGCCAGTTTAAAAGGTGAATCAAAATCTGGTGCCGAAAGAACTGGCGCGCTCTTGAGTATGGCTTTCCGGTTTTCAAAAGCTGATTCATATTCATCGATCCAAACAAAAGTTACCCTCTTTCTTAAGAGTTGAGTTAAAGGCTCAGTAATATCTGAAAAATTTGGACAAAATTTTCTGCAGTAACCATCAATACCCAAGAAACGCATCAGTTGTCTCTTAGATGTTGGTCTTGGAAATAGCGAGATAGCACTGACCTTAGCATCTACATGTTTTACCTGACGCTGACCTACAACATGACCCAAGAATGTCACACGTGCATTTCCAAATTCACTTTTTCCAAGGTTGACTGTCAGCTTGGCGTCACTCAGCCGATTAAGCAGTGCGCGAATTCTCTGTAGATGATCTTCCGATGTATCGCTGTAGACAATGACGTCATCAATGTAAGTCTCACATCCTTCCAAACCAGAAGTAACACGGTTGATGAGACGCTGGAACGTGGCTGGGGAATTTTTCCTTCCAAATGGCATGACTTTGACACGAACTTCCCACTTTACCAATGCAATCGTCAATGCGTGGAATAGGGAATGTGTCTGTTTTGGTCAATGTGTTCACCTTTCTGTAGTCAGTACACATCCTGTAACTGCCATCTGGCTTTGGAACGAGGATACAAGGTGAACTCCAGTTACTATTACTTGGTTCAATGAAGTCATTGTCCAATAAATACTGAATCTCTTTTTTCATGTAGTTTTGTTTAATGGGATTCAAACGATATGGGTGCTGCTTCACTGGATTAGAATCTCCGACATTGACGTCATGTGAAATTGTATCAGTCCGAGTAGGAATGTCGGGAAACAAATGTTCATATTGACTGAGCAGAGTCCGAAGTTCTTCCTGACGCGCTGGTTCAAGATGACACAACTTGGAATCCAAATTAAGTAGAATGTCAGAGTTCTGTAATTTCGCCGCTGTCATGGGCTCTTCACAAGTTTCATTATTATCAGGGTCAGAACTAACTACACGTACAGGCTGTACAGTACTGTTAGTGCTATCTCTGTCTATGTATAACTTTAACATATTTACATGACATAACTGTTTGTTTTTACGCCTGTCAGGAGTCTGAATTACATAATTAAGGTCACTTAATTTCTTTTCAATGACATAAAGACCATAATATCTAGCCTTAAGTGGATTACTAGGAATAGGCAGAAAAGCCAGTACCTTCTCACTGGGTTTGAAACTTCGTTTAAGGGCATGTTTATCATAGGTTATTTTCATACATTTTTGTGCGGACTTTAAATTTGACATGGCCAAATCACGTGCTTTAGTCAACCTGGTGCGAAAATCCGACACATATTGTAAGAGACTACATGAGTCAAGATCACTGTCTAGGAACTTTTCCTTTAGCAGTTTAAGTGGTCCTCTAACTGTATGACCAAAGACTAATTCAAATGGACTGAAGCCTAAAGACTCTTGAACAGACTCTAACAGCAAACAATAACAAATGTATGCCTTCATCCCAGTCTTTCTCAGTGTCAAAACAATAAGTTCTAAACATGTTCGTTAATGTCTGGTGGAATTTTTCTAATGCGCCTTGGCTTTCTGGGGGGTATGCAGATCATTTATACTTGCCGTATTCCCATTTCATGCATGACTTGTTGAAAAATTGCTGACATGAAATTAGATCCCTGATCGGACTGAACAGACTAGGGTTTTTGTCCTTAACAATAGTTTTTGCCTTAATATTCCGTAATGGACCAACACAATCTATAATCACACTACTAAAGGCTTCCCCAAATGCAGGGATTGGTTGTAGAGAGGCCTTTGGTATGGTTTGGTTTGATTTGGTTTCCCAAACTTCATTTACTCTGGAAGATTTATTTAACAATCACAAAACGTTTCTCAGGGAAAGAGGTATTTGTCTTCCAACCAATCATAACGACATACCAAAAGTATACTGGACTCCCAAAATGCATAAATCACAATACAAAGCTAGATTCATACCTGGTTCTAGAAGCTGCACCACCAAGCTTCTTTCATCCCTTTTGACGAGGGTGCTTCAGGAGGTAAAAGCATTTTTGGAAAGGTATTGCGCCACTATTTCTAAAAACTCTGGCGTTGAATGTATGTGGATATTGAAAAACTCAAAATGTCTTACGGAAGAACTTGATGCTAAAGATCACATACCGTACAGATATGTATCCACATGGGATTTCTCGACTCTCTATACTACACTCCCTCATCAGGACCACATTGACCGTCTAAGTTCATTAATATTGTCTGTGTTCAAGAAAACTGATCGTAGATATATTAATGTCGGAAGCCATCAACCATTCTTTAGCTCTACTACATATAACAGATATCATTCATGGGATGTTTCTTTGTTTATAGAGTTGCTTGAATTTCTCATTAAAAATATCTATGTGAAATTTGGCAACACAATATATCAGCAGCATATAGGTATTCCAATGGGTACTAATTGTGCACCCCTGTTGGCTGACCTGTATCTGTTCTATTATGAATATGACTATATGCAGGCGCTTCCAATAACCAATCCATTCAAAGCCCGTCTCTTCTCATTCACCAAACGCTATATAGACGATCTTCTTGTTGTGGATAATCGCTATATAAATGGGGCAGTGAAAGATATATATCCACCGTCACTGGATTTGAAGGAAACTATAGATAGCCCTACAGGCACATCATATTTAGATTATATCTTTACAAAAATGAAGCGGGCAATCTCTCTCGTCGACTTTATGACAAAAGAGATGATTACAATTCCGACATCGTAAACTATCCCTTTCTGGAGAGTAATATTCCAGTGGGACCTACATATGGCAGTATACATATCTCGCCTAGTAGCATTTGCTAGACCCTGTGTTAGATGTGACGATCTTAATCAACGTCACAAAACATTGTTGCAGAAACTTATAAAACAGGGCTATTCCAACAAGCGCCTCTACTCAAACTTTCTCAAATTTGGCGATACATATCGCATGCTGGTAGCAAAATACGAACGTAGCGTACAAGATCTATGGCGTTACGTTTCGTAACTTGTGTCTAATTCCGCTTATCCCGGGGCTAGGGGCCACATGAACCCATGTACTTCGAGATCCACATGGTGCTCATATGAACAGTCACAATCAAAGTGTGACTGAGATACATCATTCTCTAGTAACGACTTTACAACGATTATTATGGATTAAGAATACTGATCAGCGATACGGATTTTATATTTTTGGAACATCATGATGTCTTGTCGGCATCATTGAAAACTGTGGACCGCTTCTCTCTTGCATAAAGCTAGCCTATGTTTCTGTATAGTATGATTGTCTTTTTGAATTTGGTTTTAAAACTGTTATGTGGATATGGAATAGGTCTTTGAATTATGGACGCGGATATTCTTTAATGGACGACGGCTGAATCATGAATTACGGGCTAGACGCTTGTATTCCTACCATTTGACATGTGTGGCATGACCTACAGAATTCCGCGACATCTTTCTTTCAATTTGGCCAATAGAGATGATTTTGAATATTGTAATATGTTTTGTTAACACCTAAATGGCCTGAAAGAGGTGTTTCGTGGGCTAGTCTGAGGACATCTGAACGATATGACACAATCTGATATTTAACTGCCCACTCATCATCAGGTGACACATCTGGTGGTCGGCATTTGCGCATAAGAACACCATTCTTACAACAGTAACACACAGGCTCTTGAGTTAATAAATCACACTCATCCACAGCACGTCACTTTGGCCTCTGCCGCAGATCTGTTTTATACAACAGTGACTCATCCCATGCTGATTGCTAGCCTATGCTTCTGTATAGTATGATTGTCTTTTTGAATTTGGTTTTAAAACTGTTATGTGGATATGGAATAGGTCTTTGAATTATGGACGCGGATATTCTTTAATGGACGACGGCTGAATCATGAATTACGGGCTAGACGCTTGTATTCCTACCATTTGACATGTGTGGCATGACCTACAGAATTCCGCAACATCTTTCTTTCAATTTGGCCAATAGAGATGATTTTGAATTTTGTAATATGTTTTGTTAACACCAGAAGTCCATCAAACAGAAGTGCCTAACGATCACTTAGACTAGGTAGACTGCAATGGCCCCGTCAGCCTCCCTTCAACGCTTCATGTGACGTATTATACAAAGCTGCGCATCACAATCTCGAAAGTTTCCACTTTGCGCCGGCCGGTTTGCAGTCGTTACAAGTCGTAGATCGTTTTGGTACCAATGGCAGTTGATTTGCATAAATTTTGTACTGATGAATCATGGGAATTATCTGATGGGTGTGTACGAAAACTATAATCGTACATGTGGGTGACACGGACTTGCAGTTGTTCAAAAAGCATAATTATTTTACATCATTACAAATACTTATTTTTTCGAGACATTATGTCAAAAAAGCAAATATATACAAGTTATTAATCGGATAACTATACGTTGACAAAAGAAGGCCAATATGGAAGGTTTTCATAAAACGGAACCGGTTACGATTGACGCAATGGATTTTAACTGCAGCTAGTGTGATCATCAAGTTTGTCAAGGTGGTGCTGTCAAATATCGAAAATGTCTCGAGAAGGAAGAACGGAAGCTGGCACACAGTGCAATTTAGTTTTGCTTAATTTACCGAGATCAACTTCGAGAGGGATTACCGTGAGCCCACAAACAAAACTTCGTCGGCACACAGTTCAATCTGGGGCTGCGCCGATAGAGAAGAAAAACAGTTGCGACTCAGATCACAATTCACACAAAATCTGTTGGTACTCAGTTTATCATACCGACAAAAATTGTTGGTACTCAGCTAAAAATTCCAACGAGAGTGGTTGGAACTCAGACTAGGAATATTTTGGAAATCCAGTCCACCACCAGAACTGTCGACATCGTCAGTGTCGGTATACAAACGACTAGGCCTATCTCCACTTCAACAGGTAGGTTTTAGCCAGGTCGGAGTTCCAGCTGAGGCTATGCCATCATTTACAGTTCTGCTGGGGTGGAGCAGCCTGCCCTGCTCTACGATTATAGGTCATGCCCCCCTTTAACCCCCACCCCCTCATATTTATTTGTCCTTATAACTGTTGAGGGAAATGTTTGGTGATCAACATTCTTTTATATATATTTTTTTTGCAAGGTAAAAAAAAAAAAAAAAAAAAAAAAAAAATACAATATTCTTTTCCTGAAACAGTTCACCAAAAATGAATTGGCATTATTTTACGGGCAGATTTAGAAAATACTTAAAATAAAATAAAAGTATATTGCTTACCTAGGCATTCTCCTCAACAGCTATGAACAAATAAATTGGGGGGGGGGGCGGGTACATGATGGGGGAACGTGACTACTCCATATTGAAAATGGTGTAGAAGTTTGAAATCACAATTTTGTCAATACTTGTAGCAAATCCCTAATAAACATGATAAAACATATTAGGAAATATATTGGTCCATAGGCCTACTGCAAACTATGAAAACTGCATGCTTCATAGCGTAGACAACACCCTGTCACCCTGCTGGAGCCAGCAAAACTGTCTTGCAGCTAGCCTCAGCTGGAATTAAAACCTGGCTTCTTGACATCATGATATTATTTCTCAGCTAGCCTGTTTGCAAATCCGTTTATACTGATGCTTCAACTAGACTGGGGTGTGAATGGAGGAGGGGTTGTCCCAGGTGCGTCTCCGGTTTGAACTACCATGAATGAAAATTGAACGATGAGTATAAAGACTAAGCTTGTATGGTACTTGATAAATGTCGAGAGCTTCCCCATTCACCCACCATTGATTCATGCCCATTTCATACTATCGAAACAATTTGCTGCTTAGTCACTAACTCTGTGATTGTGATGGAGGGGGGGGGGGGGGGGGAGGTACACAAAGACGAATAAATGTCCTTGATGCTAGATTTTTCAATACAAGCTACATGTAATTTTAAATATTCTTTCCAGGTTCTCAGACGACAACAGATGCTCCCCCTATTGCTCCTCTGAGGCCAGGATATGGTGCTGTTAAGCCATCAAAAAGTGTCCAATGCTGCTTGGATATTAGGGAATATCGGTTTAAGGCCACTCAGACTGTCAATGTGTCCTCCATGTCCAAGGCTATTCAGTGTGGGGGAGATGTAGCGGATGTTGAAGCAACGTGTTTGGAGCAAGCCATCTATGTTTTGAAGTCCACACCAGAGTTTTGGACGCTTTCATATGAGGCTAGTATCTTGAGGGGCATTTACCTTGAACAGAAATGCTTTGATCTGAAAATATTGTTAGGTTTGATTGTTTCTGGTATATTATGATTAGATTGCTTTATTGCATAAATACAACAATGAGGTCAAGGGCAATGCAGACAACAAAAGCATACAAACATGACAAAACCTAGATCAGCTGTTGCTCAATTTACCCAGAACAAATGCTGTCATCAGCAAGTTTACTGAAGCTGTAAGATGTCTCCGTATGATTGTGAAATATTTATTCTATTTCCAAATAATAGCAGATGATAAGGTTTTTGATTTGGCAAAAGTGTACATGTTCACCTATACATGTTCACAGAAATTTTGCGAAGTTTTCAGATGTCACTGGATGATTATGTACCTTGGTACCGGTATACATGTTTCTAATCTTATGATAATAAGATGAGCCTGAGGCTGTGGTATTTATGAGATTAAATATAAATTTTAGTCCGAATGAGGGTTTTGAATTAGTAACTTGCAAATTACTGTACTGAAAAGTAATAGTGAGACGAATTTTGTCAGATTTCATTGGATGATTT
>JAVTVY010031956.1:0-12206 GCA_036873755.1 Hanleya hanleyi | reverse complement strand
ATACATCATAATGTTGATATCGGCAAATCCATATCGCTGGCCAGTGTTCTCTGCTCCCTCGTCCTTTTCTACGTTAAAGATATGTTTCCACATGGAATTTTTCGACTCTCCATACCGCAATCCCGCATCAGAACCTTACTGACCGTCTTGGTTCATTAATAGCATCGGTGTTCAAAACTACATACATGCTTTAGGGATAGCATTCATGGGGTGTTTCTTTGTTTATAGAGTTGCTTGAATTTTTCATTAATAATATCTATGTGAAATTTTGCAAAGCAGTATACCAACAACGTATAAGTTTTCCAGTGGATACTAACTGTGCACTGACCTATCTGTTCTCTTATGGATACAACTATATGCCGACGGATAAACAGATAATCTCAAAGCCCGTTCCTTCGCATTCACCAAAGGCTATATAGACCATCTCCTTGCTGTGGATAATCGCTAGAGAAATGAAATAGTAAAGGCTGTATATCCACCTTCACTGGATTTGAAGGAAACTACAGATGGCCCTTACCCTTAAAAGGACCTGTATATGGCTTATAGATATCGCGCCTAGTAGCATTTGATATATCCTGTGTTAAATGTGACCATTGTAATCAACGTTACAAAACATTATTGCAGAAACTTATGAAACAGGAATATATCATCAAGCGTTTCCACTTTTGCTGATAGCAAAATACGGGCTTAGAGTGCAAGATCTATGGCGTTACGTTTCGTAAATTGTGTCTTACCCCGCTTAACCACGGGCTAGGGAACTATGAGCCAAAGTATTTCAAGATCATCATAGTGTTCATATGAACAGTCACAATGAAAGTTTGACACATACTCTAGATAACGACTTTACAACGAAAATGATATGGATTAGGACTACTTATCAGCGATACGGATTTGGTATTTTTGAACATAATGATGTCTTGCTGGTATCAATGAATATTGACTGATGGGCTAGACGCTTGTATTATAGAGTATAATGCCTATCAGGCATGCTGTACTTTTACTTCATTTGACCACAACGACACAACGCGAAATAGACGTATTTTGTGTCAAAGGGTCCAGCAAATACTACTAGGCAGGAGAGGTATACCCCATGTGCATGTCCTTCCAGGAAATTGATATCCAGGAAACGTTGTCAACAATTACACTCGCTTATATCGTTGTCAACAACTACACTCGCTGTAGAAGTAGGTCCTTAAAAGGAATATAAATTTGAGTATTTCACTATTTACGGGGATAATCTACTAAAAATATCGCCGATATCATTGTTAATGTTAACGAAGTAAATTGGTTTGTCAATGTAGATTCAATATGTCCAATAGCGTCACTACACAGCGACCTAACGTTCTTGTTTCTGTCAACCTTCACTGTATTATTCATGATAAAGGCGTTGGAATCTGTATTATCCTAGTCTCTCGACTAATTTTGAATGCATCCTTGTTTCCTTTAGGAAGTCTGTTGTTTGAATATCTATTTATACATTTTGTGCAAATGTCTTAATACAAATAAACTATTCCAGAGGGTATGGAAATTGGATGCACTTTTACGATGACTTGGTAATTATGAAAAACTAATTTGAAAGACATTTTCCAAGAATACTCAGCCTATTAAAATTCGTATTGTTTTAAAGCTGTGCTGCTGATAATGATAGTCCGTTGAATACTAGTTTTCTGCTTGCTGAAGATCCATCTCAAGTTACAATACTAAACGAATAGAAGAAACTGAGGTGGGTTGATCGATGAACTAATGAAACCAAATCAATAAAAATCACTCCAAGCAGATCTTGTTCAGAAGTTCAGAAGGCCATACCCGGTCCTTCAGATAAATATAATGAAATGAAATGGATCATTAGATTATATGTTTTAAGTGTGATGTATTTGGGTTTACATCCATGCCAATCGTTTTCTATGAATTAATTATTCTCGAGAAAGAGATATAGAGGGAAACTATGATTTGTCCTTTTCCAACGCTAGTATCATTTGTTGATCTTGAGTTAGTCAATCCATTAGCCGACCAGACATCGCCGGCAGATATATGTATATAAAGTCAAATATCTTCGAGAATATACTACAGGGTTAAGATTTTGTTAGGGCTTCATTCCAGATTAGCTAACAAAGAATAAACGAGAAGATCGAAGCAGACATGCGTTCACAGAGTTACCCATACATATGAATGATTAGTAGATTTTGATTAGGTTACAGCTCATTGCCAGTTCTGCAGGCCAACGTGGTGATCTTGTCTGTCTAACTTTATGTTTCTTACTTCCTGGATAATATCTCCCTTAGATATTTGATCGGTTAACGGTTTCGAAATATGTTCAAACAGGGTGGGGATTTCTGGATAGCATTTGTTTCCTTCCAACATGGCATATGTCAGCGCCAATGCATGGTGACAATATAGTACCAAATGATCACACCACCTGTGTTAGTTTGAAACTCCAACTTCCGTGCTAGCATCATACTTCAAACACAAAAACACAGAGCATATATGAGAGCACATGCATGGTGACAATATTAAATTAATATTGAAACTCTTGCGTTTGTTCGAAACTTACTTTCACAACAACATTTCACAAGAAGACGTAGTATGAGAGCCCATGAATGGTGGCAATATTATATTCATGATGAACCATCTGTGTTACGTCGAAACTTCGTTTCCCGGGTTATCATCACACCTCAAATATACGTCACCTTGATTCACTCATTTTACAACTCAGTTCATTCAAACAGCAACATAAATATAAAGGGAATCTAGTTTTGTGTAGGAGACATGCGATCGACATTTTTTAATGATGATGGAAGGACAGCATGCTGTTCTCATCGTCCTATATCATTGATCAGTACTATTTTATCCATTTGATTTTGCAACTCGTTTTCTAGAGTATATTGTATCCCAGTAATTCATTGATTGTGACTGTTGGATATAATCAATATGATTACCTTGTACACCACGTAGTTCTTATAGCATCAAGCCTGAATTGAAGCGGATTATGCGGAAGTAGATTTATGTCATGAAATGCTGCATCCCAGATCTGACACAATCTGATCGTATTTGAGATTAACTTTAGAGATACAGACCATGATATTTCAACGCATATATGTGGCATTCGCGAAAGTGAAAGAAGGAAAAGCGGGGATGTATCTTCCAAAAAGTCCAAATTGAAGTCATGGTCTGCCAAGAAAAATATAGGACAGTTTTACTGACTACTTTGATGACGTCACAATGATAACACCAATCGATATGATAGAGAAAAAAATGCCTCGGAACAAATACCTTATTTGCATTTTGAGCTACAGTACGGCAAAATCTGAAACGTTAAGCTCACAATATATTTAGCAGTTTGCATATATCTATAATTCACAACACATAGGGTAATAAGTATGGATTATGCATGTGTATTGCCTTGGTACTATGTGCTATTTCCGACCGAAAGTAAGGTGATAGGAAATTATAGATATAAACATTTCTTTCCAGGCACTCATATATACTGAGGCTAAATGGACATATTGAATGTAAAAAATAAGATACAAGGTCAATAATTATAGTCGGCCGCTTCTATCCTATCAGGGGGCATATAGAGTAGTGTCAAAGGACTAATAATCATTTTCGGAGTAACGGGCATCCTGATACTCCGGATATCTATTCGAACTTAGTCTCGGGCATTGACTACCAAATGATCGCTGCCACAGGCATATCACATATGGCGGTTTTGTATACGGTATATGGTTGTACAGGTGACGAAGGTTGGCCAATAGCCTGGATCATATTTTCTTGGAATAGGACGTCATTTAATTATGGTAGATCCCATCTGAAGTCCATGTAAATCGTGAACGTTAACTACAGTAAATTCACACGCTGTTCCGTATGGATGCTGGCTGTGGCTATCGAGGTGTAATCGATCGCGGCTCACCAATGGGCGTCAGATTTAGCGACTTGGTACAAGCAAGTTGTCTCCGTCAGCATCATATTTTCTGTGTGATGTTACAGCCGAGAAGCTCTGGATATCGACTTGGAAATTTGGTTGGATAACAGCAAACTCGACAGTTATTATGATGCATTCATTTGAAAAACAGGATGTCCTGTCAGCATCATTCAATATCGTTGATAGAAATTATATAATTTTACCTCATATCAATTCGAATTCTTGTGCTACTAGTCATATGAATACTGCATTTGAACTCGACGCAAAACTATCCATGGACTTTCTAATATATATATTTCATGAACAGCTCAGCAAATTAGACAAGGGACCTCGGTGTCCGAGTGGTCCAAGGCGTTTTGCCTGTGATCACTAGCCTCACACCTCTGATCCGGCATGCTGGTGCATGTGTGAATGTTGCCAGTTATTTTCCGACGTGCGACGGTTCTCTCCGGGTACTCCGACTTCCTCCACCATTCAAACTGGCTGTCATTATAGAGTGAAATAACAGTATTCAGCCGACGTCAACAAAAGACGACAGGTAACAAGACCATGTGATTTTATTTTAGTGCTGATCCACCTTTAGTTAAAATTTCATTTCCGGACAATAATTCATGAAAAACTGAACAGATTTTTATCGAGCCTGTAGTTTGATTTGCGGAAAGCGCGATATAGGGATATATCCTGTCCCTGTCCCTATCCGAAATGTTGTTAAAGTTTTGGAAAATTGTTCCTGTCCACAGCTTCTCGGCTTCACGCTATGACTCCTGAATTAAGCTTCTCCTCAATTCTCATATACTCCGGGAGATTACATGATGCTGGTCTTATTAAACCTATGCACTACCCTCGGTGGGATGTCCCCACCCTTGGGGCACCAATTGTTAAAATTTGAGATACCGTGCACATTGTTTATACACACATTGCCGAATTATATTTCAGAAATATGATATGAAATAACTGGGTTCCCCGCAGTACCGAATCCCGGTTAGTTTGCATTTCATGTCGCCTTAAATGAAGGACACCATTTCCTTCAATTTTAGTATTAAATAATTGTATTCCACATCATATAATTTACCCTGAAGCTTTTGCATGAACCATATTTGTGTCCGCACATTTAATTTACTATATTGCACACTGTGCATATGATCAGTTTCCTGAATTAAATTAGATTTCTGACCTTGTGGTTTCTCAGACTGACAGATGACGGTATGCAGTTGTCAGGGTGGTTGTTTCATGTGCAGGAAGCTTTCAATGGTTCTCATGTCAGCGCATCTACCATTACTCTCAAGAGCATATCCCCACCTAAACGACGCCTCGCTCGACCCCATATATTCCAGGAGCTTACACTACCCTCGGGAGTATGCCCTATCCCCGGGCACCACGCCCCACCCTCCGTCTCCAAAACTATCCCTCGCCCGACTCTCATATATTGCGTTTGAGTTTATGCATCCAATTTCTCTTGGCAGGAAGTTGAAATTTGTGTGTAGTCTGCAATGTTGGTATAATTCTGCCACCCCTAAATGAAGTGCAATCCCAAAAGGGCTCGATTTATCAGGCAGAGCCCCATGTTTTCGAATTTGGTAAGTAGAACCCTTGTCTCAAGGTCTTGCTTGGGATTATTTTTCGTGCCAATCCGCCTCTAGGTAGTGCCAAGAAGATAAAATTACATTTCCAGACAATAACTTTTGAAACCTTAGGGGTTCTTGCTCTTTCTAAATTTGGTGTGTGGCTACCTTGCCTCAAGTCCTGGTTGAAATTGTTTTCTTGTCGATTCGAGTAAAGGCTAAGTTAAAAGTGTTTCTTTTGAAAATCTGGACCGAATATTTCCAAATTTGGTATGTGGGTACCACACCTCAACATCTCGCTTTGCATTGTTTTTCATGCCGATCAACATTATAGGTGGCGCCACATGGGGGCCAATCCAAAGTTATGTTTTCAGACAATAACATTTAAAAACTTGAATGGATTCTGTCCAAATTATATGGGTACCTTGCTTGAAGGTCTCGCTTGGGATTGTTCTCATGTAGATTTGCTTATAGGTGGCGCCACCGGTGGGCCGAGTTAACATTTTGGTGAAACTGAACAGATTCAATTTTCTATTTTCAATGTCAGGAGATCTAGTTTCAAGATCTCGGTTGGGATTGTTTTTCGTGCCAATCCGCTTATAGGTGGCGCCACCTGTGAGCCAAGGTAAAATTGCATATCCGTTATCTTTTGGGAATGTTTTTGTGCTGAATGGCGATATAGGTGGCATCACCTGGGAACCATGTTAAAATTGTATTTTTTGCGTTTTTACCCTATTCACAAATAATGAATGTTTCCTTTACTTAACATGCAAAAGGGATAAAGCAATCCGATTCCGATGTCACTCCTGTGAAAACACATGATATTCAAAGAGCCCCTATCCTCACACGTATTGGCCACAATCAATCCAGAGTTGCATTCCACAGCGGTATTATCTTCCCGTCATGGTATCTGTAGATCCCTCTTCTGTCCATTTTTTTTGTGCAAATAGCAGGCCAGTAATACGTATATCTGTCCGAGATATCAGACCCTCCCAGATCGGTCACCATTTCGTTCCTAGCCATAATTATTCATTGCAAACAACGATTGAGCAAACAGACGATCTCAGCGATAAAGTCTTCTCTTATTCATTCCAATTAATGTTTCCTCACATCCCACTGCTAATTGTATCAAAGTTGCATATACCCATACAAAATTAAGTATATACCGAGTTCCCATATTTCTCGTACAATTCCCACAAGAGCCACGAGGAATTGTAACTAACACCGATTAAATATGAACATCCCTCACCGAACCCCGACCTTTCGCAACAACCACACACTTCCCCAAGAGGGAAATAAACTACATATGTATATATATGATAAATAATGATACAAGGGCGTTTGAAGAAAGCTGGGTAGGCCTTCATCTGAGAAGAAAAAAAGTGGAAAAGTGCTCAATCGGTTGTGAGGAGAACCGATCTCAGCCAATCAATTGTTCAGATACGTGCTAATCGAATCGTAGGAGTGTCGACCCTTTTCTTCGTCCTTCCACTTCTCACGTCAACAAGTTGTAACGTGATCCTGTGTATCACACACGTGTTTAGTCCAGGTTTGCGAGGATTTCCTTACAAGTTGAGACACTCTCAATCAAAGTTTTCTGTCTTCTTCCAGGTCAGATTATTAGTTTGTCATGCGAAAAATCATATTAATTTACTTTTGCACGACAGTTGGTGCAATGAAACGCTAGAAATACTATCCAGATATAAGGATAACAATTTGTAGAAATAAGAAAGAAAAAAAACAACAGAAGAATGTGCGATGCTCAGATAAAAATAAGGGAAAAAACAATTTCGATAATCCTGACAAAGTGATGAAATTAAAGCAGTTACCTGAATTCTGGTCGCTCTATCTTTCAGATCAATATCCAAAGGCAATATGTGGAACATTTCAGTCTGATACACAGTGAACTTAAGAAGATATGGGACGGTAATCATCCCTACCCCCATTCGGTTGTAATGTTACCATGCATTAATGCGGATTCTCCGAACATGACGAGGTCTAACGGGCCTTAGTAGAAAGAGGTATCTGGCTTAGAATTAAACGAGTTAAATCCTTCAAGATTATATGCCAAATATCACCAATAATGGAGTACTGTGAAAAAAACAGAGAAAATCGGAGAAAATACTGTCAAAAAATCTTTGGACAAAGGCTCAGGAGAAATTTGGATTGTTTTATCTGAAATGCCGTTATTCGGATGTGAATTTTTGCAAGTTTCAAATCGCAAAGCGCAGGGGGTAATAACAATATGAGGGCTGAATTACCCTTTCCCAATTCCGGATTTAATTTTTTTTCAAAACCAGCAGGCATCAAACAATTGCATATCCTCTTCCAAGAAAATGAAGTCAAACTAAATCTAGGCGGTGGTGAAACGAAATGACATTGTCTCGAGAGTGGCTCCTGGATTATAGAGTGTCCACGTGGTTGACGGTTATGTCCCCTTGAACAGTTCTTGTGATGGTTGCTTAGATTGTGTGCCGCGAAGACAGGTTATGAAATTTAAGGTCTTTAAGACGACAGGGCTTGTGCGTGTGATCTTGAAGATGTTGTAACGCGAAGTCGTCTCAAGACACAGGGATGGTCTTCATAAAACATAAACAATAATAGTTTCCAAGGTCCGGCTTCTGAGATTTCTCGAAGTCTTGACCACCTCTTTAAATGAGAGAGGATACAACGAAAACGTCTGTTGAATATTAAGCCGATTTACTGTAAGTTCATTCCACCTAACTTAGGAATGACCGGCATCATTTGGCAGACAGACTAGCACAACCTCATCAACATCTGACTATTCTGTAAACAGTCATTTTCGGAACTGGAGATAGCAATAACCATTATCGGAGACTTGAGCCTCTGTGAGACCTGACGGTTTAGCCATCAGGGAGACCTGGTGTTACTAGTCTGACTATAATGTGCCGTTCATTCCGTTATATACAATACTAGACGTTTACAATGTCAATTTAACCCGACATAGATGTCCTTACAACTTCGGTACAATTATGACAGACAGATCACAAATCTGTCTCATTACATAATTCAGTCGTCAAAACCAAGGTTAAATCATTATACTTATATAAGCGGTTTCTACGTTATCTGTATAAATCTGAACTTACATAACTAATTCTCACAAATAGTTGTGTTTGCAATAACCGTCCTAAAGGGTCATGGAATAGTATTTCGGAAATAGGTTTGTCAAAACACATCACAATACCAAGGACGCATGCATACAGATTTATATAAAATTGTTAAATGAAAAGTCGAAATTTATACATTTATATGGTGGTCCAGAATCGACATTTCACATATCATCCAACAATGGAAGATGAAAAATACGAACGAAGATCGTTTATTCATCTCAAAGTATAAACACAAAATGCGTAAGGCAGGAAGAATAATAGCAAAACGTGAAATAATAGTCCATTATGAATAGCGAAAAAATATCGGTCGAATACCGGAAACAACTTATTCAATTACCGTAGTCCATATTCATTGCGTAAGGTCATAAGGCCATATTTACTATCATTTCTCAATGAAAGTACTCTAGGTATGTGAGACACGTGCCAGTCACTGACAAGTGTGGACATGTCAAAACAATTTACAAAACATGACACAAAAAAGAAAACAATGCCCCAAAACACTACATGTTCATGAAAATCAAAACAAATAACATTTTGATACAGATAAATGTTATTTGTTTTGATTTTCATGACTTCAACCTACATGCAAGATAATGCAAGATAATGCAAGATAATGTCAGAACAGTGAATCAAGAAATAAGCAAAAGAAAAGAAATGGTGCCAGAACCTGCGTTCAACAGTCACTAATACACCAAAGTACGTTTCTCTGCAGAAAACGCACACCCACTGGCAAGAGTGACAAAACAAAGGCAAACAAAAACAAAAACATTACAAAGGAGTATGCACAGATTGAAAAACATAGGCGCGTAGAACAGTCTCCAGAGCACTGTCTAGTTGCAGTAGAACAGTCTCCAGAGCACTGTCTAGTTGCAGGTCATGCATTACAATGTCACCGAGTGAAACAAAATTTGAGAACAATAGCCATACGGATTACAATGTGTGCAAAAGATATACAAAAGCGCGATAAGGGTCCCAAGCAAATTCATGGTGAAAGAAATACATGTCAAAATGTCATTCACTGACACGTCAATTATCATATTCAATGCCTGTCAAGAACTGGCATTCAAACGAGCAATACCCTTACCAAAATAAAATGTATGGACAATGTATGGGAAACGTATGGAAAATGCATGGGTATCGGAATGTATGGTAAAAGCAATATTCCGCACATACCCCATACATCAACTTGAAAAATTTTTAAAAGGGGACTGTTAACCTAAAAATGTATGGGAAATATTTGGATGTATTGAACTAAAAACGCCTCCGCGTTTGGTAACTATGGACATGTATGGGAAATGTATGGTACAAATTTTGTTCTTAAGTTATATGTATGGGCAGCGCATGGGAAATCTCTTCACGTCACTCTTTCGAGGCACAGTCCATACAATTCCCATACATTGTTCCCCAGCATGTATGGAAGATGTATGGGATAATTCACCTAGATAAAGATCATGCATGGGCACTGTATGGAGAATTTCTTCTCCTGGCAAAATGGTACATTACATATACGTCTGGCAGATGTATGGGTTAGTCCATAGTTTGAAAGATCATGAATGGGTAGTGTATGGAAAAGTGCTTTTCCCATACATGCCCATACAAGATTACCCAGGTAATTCCCATACAAGGCTTCCCTGCACGTGCGGTAGATTCCATACGTGTCTGGCAAATGTATGGGACAATGTCCATTTAAAAGATTGTACATGGGTAATGTATGGAAAGTGTTTCCCTATACAGATCCATACATGTGTGGCATATGCATGGATATATCCATATATCAAAAGATCATGTATGGGCAACGCATGAAAAATTTCTTTCACCAAACATGGCCATACAAGATGTATGGCAGCATCCATACATGTACGGCAAATGTATGGGCCAGCCTGTATATCAAAAGATTATGTATGGGTAACGTATGGAATATTGCTTTCCCCATACATACCCATACAAGATGTATGGTAGCATCCATACATGTACGGCAAATGTATGGGCCAGTCTGTATATCAACAGATCATGTATGGGTAACGTATGGAATATTGCTTTCCCCATACATGCCCATACAAGATGTATGCTAGCATCCATACATGTACGGCAAATGTATGGGCCAGTTTGTAGATCAAAAGATTATGTATGGGTAATGCATGGAATATTGCTTTCTCCATACATGCCCATACAAGATGTATGGTAGCATCCATACATGTACGGCAAATGTATGGGCCAGTCTGTATATCAAAAGATCATGTATGGGTAACGCATGGAAAATTGCTTCCCCCATACATGCCCATACAAGATGTGTGGTAGAGCCCATACATATCCCACATGTATGGGACAGTCCAAATAACAAAAATTATGTATGGGTAGTGTATGGAAAATTGATATCCCCATACATGCCCATACAAGTTGCATGGTCGGACCCATACCTGTATGGCATACGTATGGGCACATCCACATACCCAGCATATACCCATTGCCTCACATGAAAATATGTCACATACTACATGCACAAACTGCAATCGAACTTATGGCCAACCTAAATCTGGGGTAAGCGGTATTCGCATATGAAGAAAACACTAGAAAATCTTATTTACCCAAATATTTATTCGAACACATGTATACTTGTTCACCGGCGTTTTTGAATTGACTGGTGACTGTTACAAATTGACTGGTGGCCATGAACCGACTCCCAATTATAATGCTCTCGCTGCATACACACATGGTTCAATGACATTCCAGGTTCAAGATGCCCCTCCCCCCCCTCCCCCCAACCGCCAGGACAAACACAAGTATTTACATCCATACTAGTCAGGGTAAAACAATATCCATCTGCTTGCTGAGGCAAACCCTCTAATAACCAGACAAGGAAGTTGTCCACTTCAAAAACACTAAAAGCACATGTCCCCTCCACAAAGTGGAAATGTCATTTTCGAAGATCTCCAGTCTTGTGTCTCTTTATATTTAGCACAAAAAAAATGAAATAAGTGGATCCGCTGAGGATGAATTTATATGGTACAATAAAAAGCAACTTCATAAAATCACCACAGTTATGCTTGTACAGTCCCATGTTTTATCCATAAAAGTGTCACACTGAGTATGCACTGTTGGATGCACTTCCAGATTCATCGCTACTGGAATCTGATGATGTCCGTCAATTGAATAGGATCTTAGGTGTCTTGTACCCTTTTTCTGGGTGGCGATTGCCTGTATGGATGATGAGCGAAAGAGAACCGAGGCAGGCGACTTTGATGGCTTCTGTTGTTTTTTCTTCTGAGATGGTTTGGTTCTGCCTCTGCTGGCTTCTACACATTTCCGGCTTGTAATGTATCCTGAAAGTGTGAGAGATCAATTTTGTTCAGAAAAAAGAAAACAATCAAGTCCTGGCACTGCATCACCCAGTATTTGATCTATCCTCTTAAGGTTGGGTCATGATGCCGAGGGTAGTGGATGGGTTCAAGAAGAGTAGCATGAAGTAAGCTCCTAGAATATTATAGGGTTGGGTGAGGCTTAGTTTAGGACATGCTCCCGAGTGAAGTGATTGAATAAGTGTAGCATGATGTAAGCTCCAAGAATATGAGGGTATAGGGTTGGGCGAGGATTAGT
>JAVTVY010031955.1:0-13107 GCA_036873755.1 Hanleya hanleyi | reverse complement strand
CGCTTGACGCGATCTATAACGTGATAGGTGAGGTAATCAGCATTGGAGAAGGCGCAGATTTATGCTCGGGTACGTTCGTCTCGAATTACTCCTATACACTAGTCCAAAGTGGCGACCATGTGGCCCGTGGAGTCGCATGTAAACCCTTAAATGTATCCAGAGAAGGCCTTTGGGATACATATGGACACCGGAGTGAAGCCAGAGAAGACATATCACATAACTGTCCTCGGTAGTGGATAAATCCCATTTTGAGATGATGGACGTTGTAATTGTTCCTGGATGCCGTGTGTTATCCGGACCGCTCGATTGTGGACGTTGTAATTGCTCATGGACGTCGGGTGTTGTCCGGACCGGTTGATTATGGGCGTTGTGATTGTTCATGGACGTCAGATGTTGTCCGGTCTGGCAGATTATGGACGCTGTAATTATTCATGGGCTTCGGGTGTTGTCCGGAGCGGTCGAATATTGATGCCGTAATTATTCATGGAGGTCGGATGTTGCCCAGGCTAGAAGAATATGGAAGCTGTAATTGTTCATGGACGTCGGGTATTGTTCTGACCATTCGATTATGGACGCTGTAATTGGTCATGAACGTCGGGTGTTGTTCGCATCAGCTAAGTAAGAATGCTGTAATTGTTCATGGACGCCGGGTGTTGTTCGGACCAGGCGCTTGTATTGCAACCCTTTGCGAGGCTCATACCATGCATCAGCATCTTACAGAAGTGTAACATGATCAATGTGTGTAACCAGTGCAGTAGGATGAGGGGAGCTAACAGTTATTTTTATAACAATTTCTTGGTAAATCATAGATAATATTGCTGGATGGGTGATCCACGTATGGATTCCAACCTTACAGCATGGCATCAAATAGCCTAATATTGATTAGTCTAATCTACTCGGCCGCTCATCTTTAATGATGTTCGTGTAATAGTATCGTATTCTGTCGTCAAATTGCAACCTCGGAACAATATGATTATCCTGGAAAATAGAGGACAAATATATTGGCGGTCTCCCAGATGACCTCAAATCTACAGGATTACCAGCCGAGTTATTTATATTCAGACTCAAGGTTTGGTCTACATACAATGTAACAATCGGGCAAAGGTATTCCTATTCAGCTAATATCACTGGAGGTCAATGTGCTACGGCGTTCGCTCCATGAACCATGCTGATTCCAGACTTTCAACAATCTCCTGTATAGAGAGACTTTCTTCCGCTCATGACCTTGACCAAATGATTTGTGATCTTGTCGTAAAGGCGATCTGTCTGGCTTGTATTTCACCGACTAATAAGAAATGATTATCTGCTATCGTACTACCATAGAGGGCATAGCTCGTGTGTTTGTTCAAATTACTCTTGTTCTTAGACTGTAGATACATGTATGCCCTCAATCGTCAAACCCCTTAATTGTTCCCCGCCGCAACGTGACCGCGGGACTTTAAAATGAGTCTCGCTTCTTCATGTCCGTGGATGTCCGTTCAAATTCTTCACAAGCGATAACTTCCAAACGCTTTGTCCCATTCTTCCGAAATTCGGCATACTCATTTCCTGCGACAAGACACCGATTGGTGTTGCATTTCATCACAATCTGCCTGAAGGTGGCGCCACTGGGTTTCGTTCCATCCTTCTGTGGATGTCCCTGCGTGTCAGTGTGAATTCTGGAAAGCAATAACTTTGAATAACTTTGTCGGATTCCTCTGAAATTAGGCATATGTATTTCTTGCGACAATATGTCAATTGGTATTGTGTTTCAGCAAGATCTGCCCATAGTCGGCGCCCTTTATGTTCATTCCTTTCTTCAGTGTTGCAAACGATAACTTTGAAATCCTTTGTCGGATTCTTCCGAAATACCCTACCATTCCGGGTAATAACTTGGGTAGCTTATTGGATTCTTTTCAAATTTTGTGTTGCATTTGCATATTGTTTGGGATTGCATTTCGCCCACTTGGGCCTACAGGTGGTACCACCTGGTGGCAAAATCTAATTTTGGTTTCCGGATAATAACTTGACCCCTCATCTGATTCTTCTCAAAGTTGGTATGCAGATACCATTCCATGAGATGTCGCTTGGGATTGCGTTTTGGCCACTTCCTCCTACAGGTGGCGCTTAATATGATGATTTCTGGGCATCATGTAAGCATGCTTGCAAACATATATAACAAAGAAGCCCCATCACTCTCATAACAGGTAATACATATGATTCGACATGGCATGGCATGCAGCAGTTGCCTCCCCCAGTTATATACCCGACACCAACGCAGCTCTCAAAACTATCGCTGCCATTTCGGCGGGAAATCTAGCATCCTCTGGCTGCTTGATCCAATGGATGTATTGAAACTTTTCCATTTTTGCACTAGGGTGTATATAATGAGTTGTCCTTCAACTATACAAAAAAATGTATGTGAATGAAATGAATTGGATACAACGTTCAAAGAAAACAGTATTGTTTTGAATATACATGTAGATGTGGAATCTCGAAGTTGTCGAAGACAGCAACTTAGTCCTATACCGTGAGAAATATAACCACCAACTTGCTGTGATTCGTTTTTATTATACAATTGATTCTATAGTGTACATATATATTGAAATTAGGCCAACCTTGCGTCTAATTCCGCTTATTTAGTGGAAGCAGTTGTACGAACATAATTTAATACATCATGGCGGTGTTCATATGAACAGATACAATCAAGTCTTGAATGAGATACAATATATTCCTGAAAACGACTTGAATATTCATTCTAATAAACCAATTCGGTGAAACTAATTCGTCGATATAGGAACATCATCACGCCTTTTCGTCACGTAATTGGGAACTGTTGATCGCTTCTTTAGTTTTCCTAATGTTTCGATATGGTGGTGCTAATAGGGTCCCGTAAACCTAGTGTTTTAATAGTGTTTTAATTTGATGTATATATTTGCAACTGGCGCTAACTCTCGAACAAACAAGATATTTCGATTATTGGCGAGAGCATCTTTTGTGGACGACGGCTGAATATTGAACGTCGGATCTGACGCTTCTACTGCGATTAAGAATGTGGATCGTGATTGAGATTGTGGATCGTGATTAAGATTGTGGATCGTGATTGAGATTGTTGATCGTGATTGAGATTGTGGATCGTGATTGAGATTGTGGATCGTGATTAAGATTGTGGATCGTGATTGAGATTGTGGATCGTGATTGAGATTGTGGATCGTGATTAAGATTGTGGATCGTGATTGAGATTGTGGACGCCTAACGTGGATCGTGATTGAGATTGTGGACGGCTAACATTAAGATTGTGGATCGTGATTGACATTGAGATTGTGGACGCCTAACATTAAGATTGTGCATCGTGATTGACATTGAGATTGTGGACGCCTAACATTAAGATTGTGGATCGTGATTGAGATTGTGGACGGCTAACATTGAAATTGTGGACGGCTAACTTTGAGATTGTGGGTCGTGATTGAGACTGTGGACGCCAAACTTGTCTACGGGATCGTTACTGAATTTTCGGATCTAATGCTGCAATTACAAAATTTCGCGAGGCGATAATCGCAAGGATAAATCTGTCACCAGGTGTGTCTGTCTTGTGATGAAGTAGTGCGATACCGTATTAACACTTCTTGGTAAAGCCACAGAACTGACAATAGGGCGTACTGGACTGGTCATCTCTCGTATCTTGTACCATCAGAACTAAACCATGCATTCACTGTTAACTACTCTACCAGCTCAGCTTCCACAGCTCTTACTGAATGATTTGTGATATTTTAGTTGAGGCGACCCATCTGTCATGTATTTCACGAACTTAAAAGAAGTAAAGAGCTTCTAACATACTTTGATCTAGTAGTGGGTTTAGTTGTTTTGAGAATCGGGCTGACCGATACCTATTATCGCGTTCACAGCTGGGCAACCATTACTGTGTCTCCATAAGTTCTCAATGTTACACTCGCGGACGGTAATCTTCATTAAAGAAAGCTGTGTGTCTGTCTGAGATATATAACCTACTCGCCCCTGAGACTTAAGACAGTAGTCATTCGTTCTAGTATTGATACCAACAGCCCGAGACAAAGCCCAGCGATAGACAGACACCACTTCGTGTCGCTCACGCATCCAAGCGTTATAATTGGATGTTTGTAAGGACTCTTCCCGACAAATGGACCAGAATGTGATAGTAACAGGTTGATAATTACAGTCCTTCGTGCATGCATGTATATATCGAGGTGATCGTTTTGTTTGTTATGTTCTTCGTGTGAGTAGTTTCGTTTCGCTACTATGCAAGCTTCAGGGGACAAAGTTCTGGACTATGTTCGTCTTCTTTCTTGCCAGGTATTCAAATGTATCAAATGGAATATTGACAGATTGAAAGATATTTCAGTAATATTGAGATAATTTCAGTAATATTTCTTTCCAATACGAAGTACAGCCGTCGTCTACTATTTAAGCACAGCCGGCGTCTACTATTTAAGTACAGCCGGCGTCTACTATTTAAGTACAGCCGGCGTCTACTATTTAAGTACAGCCGGCGTCTACTATTTAAGTACAGCCGGCGTCTACTATTTTGTTGTCAAGTTGTGTCTAAATCTAGACCGAATTCGTGGCGTCAAACACATTGATCCGTATATGTGTTCCTAATTTGGCTGTGAATGTTAAAGATTATCTGGTTTCTTCCTAATTTTAATTTAGTCTTTTAATTCAAAATGCCATTGACAACTGTCTTCTGCTTTGGTAGTCGGGGCAGTAACCCAAACTGGATAGTATCTGTCTAGAATTCTGCTCATCTTAAAATGGACACTGCCAAAGTTGCATATCCTAATGCTAATATAGGCAATTCATAAACTCGAAATACATTGCACAACTGTAACAGGGATGTGTTACGTGTGGACCAAAGGTAACGAAAGAAACACGTGGATAAAGGTCAAGTTTCATATAGTTTATGTAATATTTCACAATCATAAATATAAAGTACAAAAAATTAATGGTACCGCTCGGTTCTCCGGGTAAACGTAACGTACAGGCAGACTGTTTTAGACTGGCAGTCCAAACTAAACCTCAACAGCGAGATGTATCGGTTCTAGATGGAAATCCAAAATCTCTTTCATTGGCATTTTATGAAGAATGTGATGAAAATGCATATGGTAAATAACAACAGAGTAAGTTGATACAGAGCAATAATAATACAAAGAACAATGAACGTACAGAACATAATACAATTCACGGCCTATACAGTGCCTACTCGGAGGGGCGATTCAATGATATTTAGATTACGGATTAACTCTCCTAAGCCTAGAGGGCCATCAGCCCCCCTACTAAACTTTCTATTCTATCTCCGGAAGGACACAGAATTGAGAGCCGACACTCGGTGACTTACAGAACGAACAGAGGATCATGTTAAAATAAAAAATGGCGGCTATGTAGGGTGCCAGAAAAGTGAGGCTTTCGTCAGTTTTCATCAAAATTCCTGCTTTTCTGTGAGGAATAGTGGTCAAAAACTATTATATTCCACATCAGATTATTATTTACTAAATTTATCATGCAGTTTTTGCGAAGAAAATACACAAATAAAAATTCAAAAAAACCCAGGCCAGATAGGGGTAACTATCACATATTATGATTATGCCAGTAATTATACAATGATCCGAGAATTTCATCAATAACATTTCATTAAGCTCTGTGACACTTTCATATACGGTATCTTACTATGTCGTATTAACCTAATTTCTTTCGTTCAATTGACGTTGAAGAGACAACCAGGAACGATAACGACTATGAATCGACGATGTATCAACGTTTTGTAATATTACACTCACTAACACACTGACAATGATACAACGTAGGCATCATATCATAGTTCACCAAGTAGGTTTGCTACTTTTCCAAGAATTGAGGTTCTAAGTAATAAGAAACATATATGCTGACCCTACCTGGCCTGGGGGAGGGGGAATGGGGGGGGGGGGGTGGCAAAATGGCCCCCTACCAAACTTTCTGCGCTATCTCCGGAACGACAAAAAATGGAGAGCTGAAACTTCGTGACTTTATAGTTTATCATATTGGAGTCATTTCGAGCCTATTTGCATAATCCCCCGAACAGAGGATCATGGGAAAATTCAAGATGGCGGCCACGTGGGGTACCAGAAAAGTGATGTTTTTGTCATATTTTTTCAAAATTTCTGCTTTCCCACAACAAAAAGTGGACAAAAATCACATTAATATTTACTAATTTATCATACAGTTTTTGCGAAGAAATTGCAAAAATAAAAAATTCGGAAAATCGACCAAAAAGTATCGTTTTTGAAAATGACGTCACTGTGACGTCATCAAAGCTGCCATCTTGGATTTTTTTACATTTTCTGGCAGAGCTTGACTCAAGGGTATAGTGTGGTAAATTTCAGCCCCCCTAGATGAAGGGGTAAGAAAAATAATTAGGGGATCCATTTCGACCCCCCCCCCCTTCCCCCTCCCAGGCCACAACAGGTCCCAAAAAGCCCAGGCCAGATAGGATTAAACGGGAACCCAAATGGGACCGTACAACTTCTGAGAGAGAGATATTTTGTTTTGTTTTTCTGAAAATTCAATTATTTATTTCATGAAAATATTCCAACTGGTTGTTGGATATCGTACTTTAATGAATTTTGGGCCTGGTACACAGTTGGTATGCAAATGAGATTTGATGATGTTCCGCAGTGAACTAGAGATAAATAGATAGACAAATAATGGTATAATTTCTTTTCTACTAAATACAGGATTCTTATTATTTTGCATAATCAGAACATCTTGATACAGAGCATGCTATACTCAGGTTCTGTATCAAGTAAATTGTAAATATTTATTATGGATGTATGATCTTTATGCATGTACATATTTAATTGTTTTGTCACCCTATATGACAAGAGGAAAAGATAAAGTTCAAGTTGAAGTTGAATATTGGGATTGAAAAAAATTCAAGAGATAGAGAGAATATACATGTAGAAAATGGTGCTAATTATCAATTATTGTCTGCTCTCGAGGGAACTATTTCCCAGTAGTGCTCTCTGGGAGAGATAGCCCTCTGGGACCATCTCACCCAGAGGGCGCTATATGGAGCTGGTTCCCGACAATAATTGATTTAGTATACCGCACATCTTTCACAATGGGCTACATACGTGGTATAAAACTCTCTGAACGAGACCCGCCATTGGCAAGTCAAATATGAGAAATGTGAGCAAGAAGATGACTGGACACGCGTAAAATATTTTGATATATTCAGAATCAGCATGATGGATATGGTCATATTCCTTAGAAATGTGACTAGGAATCTCGACATTTGCTTCAAATTATTATTCAAAACGACGTTCGGCGATCAAGTTTTATTGGCCCATCGCCGCTACGACAGTGATCGACCGAGTGACGATCAACTCCCGTATCAGAAATGGCGAAAGAAATTAGGCTGTTCGTGTGCCAACAAACGCCTGAAAATGCTGATTTGTGAATTGAAATAAATCACTCTATTGTTATTTACTCATGTTATAAATAATACTCTCATTCGTATAAGCTAGAATATTCTACACATCAAATTAGAATGCGTGGCGTTTATGTATACAGGTTGATGAATTCCTATCAAGGCGAATATCAGGTCCTAAAGATATGATGGCCGATAGGGTCCATCGCTGCGTGCGTTTATTCTGTGGCATGCGAAGGGGCGAAGGGGCGAAGGGGCTATGCGAAGGGGCGAAGGGGCTATGCGAAGGGGCGAAGGCGCGATGCGATGCAAAAATAGCGATGCGAAGCGGCTATGCGAAGGGGCGAAGGGGCTATGCGAAGGGGCGAAGGCGCGATGCGAAGGGGCGAAGGCGCGATGCGAAGGGGCGAAGGCGCGACGCGATGCAAAAATAGCGGCTATGCGAAGGGGCGAAGGGGCTATGCGAAGGGGCGAAGGGGCTATGCGAAGGGACGAAGGGGCTATGCGAAGGGGCGAAGGGGCTATGCGAAGGGGCGATGGAGCGAAGGGGCGATGGAGCGAAGGGGCGATGGAGCGAAGGGGCGATGGAGCGAAGGGGCGATGTGACGTCACTAGACTTGGATTTGCGCATGTCTGAATGCGAAACCGGAAGGCGAAGGGGCGAAGGGGCGATGGAGCGAAGGGGCGATGGAGCGAAGGGGCGATGGAGCGAAGGGGCGATGGAGCGAAGGGGCGATGTGACGTCACTAGACTTGGATTTGCGCATGTCTGAATGCGAAACCGGAAGGCGAAGGGGCGAAGGGGCGAAGGGGCGATGGAGCGAAGGGGCGATGGAGCGAAGGGGCGATGGAGCGAAGGGGCGATGGAGCGAAGGGGCGATGTGACGTCACTAGACTTGGATTTGCGCATGTCTGAATGCGAAACCGGAAGGCGAAGGGGCGAAGGGGCGAAGGGGCGATGGAGCGAAGGGGCGATGGAGCGAAGGGGCGATGGAGCGAAGGGGCGATGGAGCGAAGGGGCGATGTGACGTCACTAGACTTGGATTTGCGCATGTCTGAATGCGAAACCGGAAGGCGAAGGGGCGAAGGGGCGAAGGGGCGATGGAGCGAAGGGGCGATGGAGCGAAGGGGCGATGGAGCGAAGGGGCGATGTGACGTCACTGACCTGGATTTGCGCATGTTTGAATGACAACGAGGGTTATTTGGTCCGTGTAACACTTGACAATTCAGCTTTTCATCTTGCAAAATTGAAAGTAGAAAGATGGATAGCTCAACATCGCTCACGTATTCCAGCTTTCCAAAATGAGTTTATGTCATATAGAAATACGAGAGCGATACTTAAAATTGATCTGGTTTCTCCAAACTTACAACATTTGCATTTACGAACGACAAATGTATGCGCGCACCTTGCACAGTTCAATTTTCGTGTTTGTTTTTTTTGGTTTCGCAAAATAAAAAATTGAAATTTGATCGTCAATGAGATTACAAAAACAAAAAACGAAAATTGAAATTTGTCAGTCAATTTTCAATTTTCGTTTATGTTTGTTTGATTGTTTGTTTGTTCGTTTATTCACCAGATAAAACATATGTACAGTAAAGTTGAAATTTATACACATACATCATGGAAATCTGTCGGGATGAAAATCCAAAAGGGCTTGTAATGTCCCAAGTAATATAAAAATGAATATTTAAAGACAGATTTATACTGGATTTAGATAAACAAGACTGGGTGAAGATTAAGTATAGATTCGGTGAATAAACAGAAATCATAAATGAACGATGTGCATTTGTTTGCCATCATATTCCTGGGTCGGTGAGAGCCTTATACATTAAGTAAATATTCTTTCAGTTTTGATTTGAATAGTGATATGGATTGACATGACTTTAAGGCTGACGGCATCTTGTTCCATTCTTTTGGAGCAATTCTTTTGGAGCAATGATTTTAGGAGTATGTAAAGAAAGATTTGTCCGATAGAAAGGTCGATATAAATTATACAAATGACCAGGCGTAGGATAGGCGTGTACCTGGAACTGTCTCGTAAAATAATTTTGAAATCGAACTGGAAACAAACTCGAATTTATTTAGAAATTTATGGGCAAACTGGAGAGTGATCATGAGGTAAAGGTTCAGTTCTGTATGATGGCCGATAGCGATGGACCCTATCGGATATCATAGTTCTGACAATCTCAGGATCTTGTAGGAGGCAAACAAAGGCGCAGTGTGCTCAAGTCTAGAGCTCAGTGAAATAATTCTGACGACTCTCTTCTGCAGTCAAACAAGTGTATGAAGATGACTCGGATAAGTATTAGACCATACCACATTGCAATAGGATATATATGGATAAATCAAAGAATAATAAAGAATTTTGCTTCACGCAAAAATGAAAATCAAATATTAAAAATTGCCTCGATTTGTCCGTTTTTCGTTTTTTGATTTTAACTTCGACTTATCCATGCTAAGTTCGCACGTGGAAGAGTTATGATGTAACTTCCGTTACGACGAGTAGAATAGAAAACGCAAGTCGTGTCGTATAAGAGATGTGGAGCGTGAGAGGCATGTGACCCACCAGGCCATCCTCGGGAGACAGTGTATCGATCGATTTGTTAGGGTATCTATACACTGCCTTGGTTAGTTGCCCACGGTAGTTCTGGATAAAAATAGATCAAGGAGAGTAGTATACAGACGGCATATTGACTCTCATTGACCTGGCGTAAGAATCTGTCGTAGAGTTCAAATGCATTCTAGTACCGGTGTGGAAGCAATGGTGGTCCGCCAGATATGAGGGTCCGGGGACCATGGTATCTGGATCTGGGTGCCCGAAGGGCACCCAGATCCAGATACAAAAGTCCTCCCTCGGAAACAATTGTCCCCCTATCAGCAGAAACCATGGTCCTGATATCGTTGGTGGCCGGGTCACTGAAATCTGGACAGGAATGTCCCTTCTCATATATATAGGGCCCGGACCATGGCATCTGGCGGACTATGGGCGCTTCCACAGCTTTGGAAGTCCTCAGAGTCCGGCATACCTCAGAGTCCGGTTGACCTATATATGAAACTAAAGGAATAGTAAAGGCTAGAAATTCTGAACAGAGGTTCGGCCAGCAAATCGGTGGTGCAGTGGATAAAGGCATGGACGGTGGACAGTACAGCAGAAGGTAAGATTGTGGGTTCGATCCTAGTCGGGGTCAGTGGAAAATGTTTGATTTTCTGGATTTCTCATGTACAGCTTTTGTACGTCTTGTAAAGTTATACCGTCACATCTTTGTTAAATATATATTTTTTTTTAGGAATACTAATTTTATGTATTTAAGTCAATGTACATCCTTACGGTGGCCCATATAGGGACATGCTATTAATTTTAGTTTGGTATATATTTTTTTCAGTTTAGTTTTCACCCGAGTGAAAACCTTTTTCAATCCGAAGTTTCCACCCAAGTGCAAACGTTTTCACCGGGATGATTGTTTGAACGAGACATTATTCTTTTTTGGTATAACCCATTTACATAGAAACGCGAAAAGTGAGTCCTTGTGACCCGCAATTAATATATTTTGTAGACTTCATTTATGCCTAATTGTATGTATACATTACCGGAAGTTCAACCTAAGGCGCTTGCAAAGTAATGGTGTATTCATGACGTACACCGGGTATATTTATTACCTATTCAATCCAAGCTTGGATAACGATGGTCCATAAAGGGCATTACAGAATTAGGGTGACATATAGGGGACATCGATTTTTTTTACATTGTTTTTATTACATTTTCTGCCTTTCTTGGGGATGTTCTTGATTGTCGTCTATTTTCTATAAACAGATTTGAGTTTATCACATGTTTTGTTCACATTTTTGTCATTTCTAGTAACGTCGTCATAAATGACTTTATCGTTTTTTTTTTGTTTTTTTTCAACGAAAACCAAACAAACTCTGGAAACGTTTACACCGTTAAACCGCAGAGTAAACCTTTAAACCATCGAGTAAACCTTTAAACCGCGAAGTAACTTTTAACCCTATACCAACCCTGTTGGTTTCTTGCTCGTATCTCCGGAACGACAAAAAATTGGAGAGCTGAAACTCCGCGACTTTTTAGATTATCATATTGAGGTCATTTTGAGCCAATTTGCATGACCCCCGAGCAGAGGGTCATGGGTAAATTAAAAATGGCGGCCATGTGGGGGTACCAGAAAAGTGATGTTTCCGTCATATTTCTTCAAAATTGTTGCTTTTCTGTACGGAAAACTGGGTAAAACTTAGTTTAGTTCATATCAGATTATTATTTACTAATTTATCATGCATTTTTTGCGGAGAAAAAAACAAAAAAAAAATCGAAGATTTTGACCGAAAAATCGTCCAATAATGCTCTGTTGAAAATGACGTCACAGTGACGTCATAATGGCGGCCTTCTTCGATTATTTTACATTTGAGCTTGACCCAGAGATATAGTGTGGTAAGTTTCAGCCCTCTAGCCTTAGCGATAGCGAAAATATATAGGGGGTGGAACTTTCCGCCGCCCCAGGCTGCGGTACACCCCAAATCGTCCAGGCCAGATAGGGTTAAACCGCGGAGTAACATTTACCCTGCGGTTGCTAGCTTTATTTCGCGGTTCAAAGGTTCCGCCGTTAATCTAAAGAAATTCTGTGTTAACCTTATCTGGCCTGGGATGTTTAGGACCTGTCCAGGCCTAAGGGGGGGGGGGCGAATTCGGCCCCCTCCCCCCACCCTCACTAACTACTAACTATTGTTCTTATCCCTTGAAGTAAAGGGTCTCAAACTTACCACACTATACCTTTGCGTCAACCTGTACAAGACACTGTAAAAAAATCCAAGATGGCCGCTTTGATGACGTCACAGTGACGTCATTTTACAAAAAATACCTTTCTTGGTCGAATTTTTAACCAAATTTTGCGAAAATTGTATTCATGTAATTTTTCCAAAAAAATGCATGAAAAATTACCCGTGAATTTACCCGTGATCCTCTGCTCGAGATGTTACGCAAGTAGGCCCAAAATGACCCCAATACACGCTTAAAGCTAAAGTGTTGAAAATTACTCGTAAAGTGATGAAATAACCCTTTCAGTGTGTCCACAGGGGCTGCACTTTAAGTGTCCCTGTGGACACACTTAAAGGGTTATTTCAACACTTTACGAAAAAAGTTTCAACACTTTAGTTTTAAGCGTGTATGATAAACTACAAATTCACGGAGTGTCAGCTCTCATTCTTTTGTCGTTCCGGAGATTGCACAGAAAGTTTGGTGGTGGTGAATGTCCCTATCCCAGGCCTTGTAGGGTTAAAGAAGGAATTGTTTGCATAAAATAGTCCAAAATATATAGAAAAGCCCGAAAAACTCGGAAAAAGTCGATATCCCCCATAGGCCAACGCATAGAATACATACCCGGTGTGTTCTACATACATGTTTTTTCTTAATCCAGAATATGTCATGAACAAACAATTAATTTGCGAGTGCCTAGGGTCTTTGGCGATATTTGTGACTGATTATATCTTTAAACGGACATGTTTGTTATCCATGATGCTTACTTTCTCACAAATCGCGGTTATTCTTTGTTCCTCAGGATATTTGGTTCCACACAGTCCTCGTAGAACAATTTGGTTCTTTTGTATTGTTACTTGGTATTTTGTTATGAGAATTTGGGTCTGTATTTTGGTTCCACCTGCTGCGAAAATAGACAACAAAATTT
>JAVTVY010031954.1:0-12522 GCA_036873755.1 Hanleya hanleyi | reverse complement strand
CGTGAAATTTAAACGTGAAATTTAAAGACAATATTTTGGATTCGCTCACCGATATACCAGTACTTTATCCAAATATTAACCAATCATAGGGCTAGCCTATCCCATAGTCCATTACACTTGGGATTCCTTTTTATCTCGGAGTACAAATGGACCATTGAAAGAAAACTTTATTACGTTTTATTATTCACATCATTATCTTGAATATGACCTAAATAAATACACTTAAGGCCTGACCAATTTTATTGCCTGGATTACGGGCCCGCCGCACTGCATTTTTTCACTGTTGAAATAAAAATAACAAGAGCCCAAGGGGCTTCAATATACGCCCGTATATCTGGAATTACACTGGTCTGAATTTCTAGATTGTTAATGGCCTTGATCCGAATTGGTAGCTAGCAATCCAGAGAAAGGTCTACGATTTTATGCTTCTGAGAATGTTACACACATCACATCTTATATTGAATGATAAACTAAAATGGGCTGAACTCTTGGTAACTAGGTGACCTTGAAACAAAGAGTCGAGAGCTCACATATCCCACACTGAAATCGACATTAGTCAAACACAAGAAAATAGTAGTTTTCTTTCAAATGGATTCCTTTCAGGCGAGAAAATTTTCCATGAAGGTAGAAAGATGTGAAGAAAGTGATGAAGTAAACCTTTGTCCTTGACTTAATAAACAGGTATAAAGTTCATAAAGGACCCCTCTCCCCAGTAAATTAGTAAATGTATCGTACTATGGTTTTTATTTCACAACAATTTAAGTAAATGTAGCCATTTCTTACATGTATCAAACATGAGAGACAACTCCACAGGACAAATGCCATATACATGTAGGGGAGAAAAGTCTGAATATTCCAACCTAACACATATAGGCAGCTAAACTTGACAAATTGATCTCTCTTTGTAATGCGAGTAAGCTGTACCCGAAGTTTGGTATCAATCCATACCTTGAAACGAGATATCGCATGGACAACTAATGTTAATGGGTGAATGGACAGAATGCAACATTGCATTACAGGGCGCGAAATGTTCGGGTGTCCACCTGTCGATGACAGGTAGTATTCATGTGCGACAGGTAAAAAAAATAAATGACTGTCGCATGCGACAGGTGAAACATTGCAGGGATTCATAGGCGTTGATCTTTACTAACGCCCGAAGCAAGAAAAACTTCTTGTTGTTGTTAAACGATGTCTCAACTTCTGCTGAGAGCATGCCATGCTTTAGAGCTAAAAATAAATTTAGCCTCGTTATGCTTCGGCAAGCGTCGACGTTCGATCAGACCTCAACGCTCCAGATTTGCTTACACTGTTGGAGAGACCATTGGAAATCGGCAGCCGCCGAGGTATATTTCAAGTCACGGATATTCTTCAGATCAAAGGTCACAGTGAACAGATCGGGAACCCACGCTCAGATGTCAGACAAACGAGTAAAAGAAGGTTATCGACGGATGTCTGTCAAACTGTACGCATTGCGGCAGGAAAGCTGACTTAGGAAAATGTGCTCAAGTTTACTGAAACAAATTCCATTCGGTCTACTGCCAAAGAATTCCAATGTTACCATATCATTAATTTTTTTTTTAAACATTACAAACATGAAGCTGATCTAGAGAATGTATTCTAATAGCCTGACAGGGGCGACACTAACCAGACATGAGGTTGGTTGTGTTGTGCTTCTCAATCACCGTACGTTCACTGGTATATTCCATGAACACAAAATGCTAATAACTTTATACATATCTGTGCTTCCGTCATCGTGCCTCATAGTGACATTTCAAAAAACAAATTAGAAATGAAAATGAATGGTAGCTAGGCTACTGGGGAAAGCTAGATTGTGCGAGGTTTTTTTGGTTTGGTTTTTTTTTTGGTAATAGGTTATTTATCATTTGACCAGGGAGAGTAATTATTTATCATTTGCCTAGCAATTATCAAAACTAATTAATGAATTATTTGTCATTCTGTGTTCTTACTACATGAGGTAATAAAAACATTTTAAAACTCAAGAAATCAGAAATTTGGTGAGTGGGCATTAAAAATAAAATCCTCAGGACTAAAATAGATAGTTTTCTCATCAAAACATCCCGGTGCGTTCATCGTTTAAACATAATTCGATCAGCATATAGAAATTTTGACAAAATTGTGTACAAGTAAGTTTTGGGTGGGACAGGTAGAAAAAAACCTTACCTGTCACATGTGACAGGTGGACTGAAAAAACATTTCATGCCCTGCATTACATGTACATGATCTCGTCTTCGACAGGTATATGAAAATGTGACTTTTAATGATTTCTTGAGTTTGGGGTCACAGTGACCTTGATCTTTGACTCACGTTTTGGTATGTAACACATCATGTCCCTCTAATGTATCTACTGGCACAAAAAAGGCTATTTTTAATGATTTCAAATTTTTGGGTCACAGTGACCTTGACCTTTAATCTTGACCTACATTTTGGTACACGACACATTGTCTTCCCTCAATATCTCAAAAATCTTCACAAGTCCAGGTAAATCCTAAATCCTTGGAGAGGGTTTACCTTGACATTTTTGGTCTTTCGAATGAGTTCTTGTCGACGCCTCCATTATACAATCTCGTACATTTCATCCACTGCGCTTGTTTTGAACAAGGATATCGGTATCCCAAGCTTGCGGTTTTTGCTTCCACTTCCAATGTTGATTTCGACTTGCCATCAAAGCAGTCGAGTCCGCAATGAAATTCAATCCCGTCATATCTCATACCTAGCAGCGGATTGGCCTAATCAACTGGCTTAGCGCATTCACTGATTGGGTTGATTTAGAGGAAACCTCTTGATCTATTTATATCCAGAACTCATATGGGTAACTAACCAAGCCAGTGTATCGACCCTAACAGATCGATCGATACACTGGCTCGCGAGGATGTGTATCAATGGACACAAGAAATCTTGATTTTTTAACAATTTCACGATTTTGGGGGTCACAGTGACCTTGACCTTCGGCCGTGACCTACATTTTGGTAAGTGACACATCGTGTCCCCTCATGTATCTGACACAAAAAAAAGTTACTTTTAATAACTTCCTGATTTCAACTTTGACCTATATTTTGGTATGCGACACCTCGTTTCCCCCTATTGAATCCACTCACAAAATATTAGAAATTTTTAATGATTTCCTGATTTTTCCGGGACACTGACCTTTGACCTCTGACCTCGACCTACATTTTGTATGCAAAACATCGTTCCCCCCTAGGGCATCCACTCACCAAAAATTAGAACTGTAGATAGAAAACTATCAATGATCAATGATTTCCTGATTTTAGGCAACAGTGACCTTTGACCTCTGACCTCGACCTGAATTTCGGTACGGGACACATCGTCTCCACCCAGCGTATCCACTCACAAAAAATTGCAACTGTAGATAGAAAACATTCAGAGATATAGACCGGACACAAACACTTCAGTGATTTCCTGTTTTTCAGGCCAGTGACCTTTGACCTCTGACCTCGACCTTGATTTTTGTACGCGACACATCGTCCCCCCGTAGGGTATCCACTCACCAAAAATTGGAACTGTAAATAGAAAAGTGTTCCAGATATAGACCGGATACGGGGGACGGACAGACGGACGGACACACGGACAGACGGACGGAAACCGCCATCACATAATACGTCCGCCTTTTTGGCGGGCGTATAAAAATGAAATTAGCCATTTTTTTATTCCCGCCGATATCCTTTTCTTTGCGAACGTACCCGTATGTTAAAAAAAAAAAAATCTGAATCAGAAGCCGTTCGTGACAAGTCTCTTGTTGACGACGGTCGTCTATTTAGATGGCCGGACTCGCGAAAAAAAGTCTCCTTGTATCGGGAATATGCTGGAGAAGTCCGGTTAGGTATACACTTGCGGAAACACGTACAAGGTGAAGAACGGCAAATGTGCTGTTTTATAACCTTCAACGCACAAGAGCTCCATTCGAGCGCCATATTGTGTAAAAGAACATGTGCTCACATTTTAACTTCCTATTCGGTCTGATTTTTGTTTATTCTGTTATGGCGACGAACTCGATTCCTTGTTACGTAAACGTGACAGTCTGCAACGATTCTAGGGTGGTTCACAAAAAGCTTACACGAGTGGACAGAGCAGAAAACACCATCGCCGAAATTTTAGAGACGTGCGGTTGGAATGATCTGAAAGGGCAGTGTACCATATCACATGTGCGTGCGAGAACAATCAATAACGAGGAGACGCAAGTTGAATTGACGACCCCAGTTGCTGTTTTACAATACAGTGTAAGTGTTGTTTTTTTTTTCTCTCGCCACCCTCCCCTCTCACCTGCATGTTCCTTCTGGCCGGTACGGACCAGAAAAAAAATTATATATGCTTTTTTATTTTTATTTTTTTTCCAGCCTCCGTTCTGCATCTTTGAAGAAATTGGCCCGTAATCCAAGTAATTAAAATGGTGTGGCCTAAAGGTGAAATGCAAAGGTTTGTCTAAATCACTTGATATTTGCAGTAAGATTGGAGAAATAATGTGTATATTAATTTCCTTTCAGTTTTAAAACATTTGTTTAAGCTTAATAAAGTTAAAAACTAAAAAATGTAACGCGATATTATTTACGAAATTTCAATCCGTACATAATTACCTCCCCCTGGGGGCGCTGCGATACGTGACGTAGCAGTGGGACCAGCACAGTCGGCACAACATGATGTACCTGCATTGCATTGTATGGAAATAGCTAACATAGATAAGTTAGGCTATTGCTCACGAAGCCCTTGCTTTTGTCAGTCACGTTCACTGAAACGCACTAACAGGTTGGTCATCATTTGCTACGGGGGATAAAAGAAAAAGTCAGAATTTACCAATCTGTATATATTTTCCGATTCTCTCGGTATGGCGCCCACGGCCCCTGCAGTGTCGCTGATCCTATCGTTGTCTACTGGTTCTTTGTTCACAATAGGTTCGTGTTGGTGAGGCAGGGGCACCCCTGCACTAACCATTGCCGTGAATTCTTCTCAATTCCTCTTCAGAAGAAGAGGAAGAAGTGTAAAAAAAAATCCTCCGCATCGCTGCTGACATTCATGTTTGTCGCCATTTTTTTAGTGTGGTTCAACTATGACGTCACAGTCTCTGGTGGAAAAGCTTTGAATCAAGGGGAGATAAGCGATGCACTGTTTTCAAGCCGCTGATCAAATACGTGTTTTATTTCTCTTTAAAAAATAAAACTTATCACCAGATTTCGTTCATTGGTGGCTGTTAACCCAGAAACTCTGGCTGTGATAGGTAAATTTAGGGTAAGGGGGCGTGGCATTCCTATCACAGCCCAGATCGAGGGCGGGGTTAAATTTTGGAGAAAAAACTTTTCGCTGACGAAAATAACGAAACGGGAGAGAAAAAATATGCCAATTTGATATAGTTTGACCGACCTGAGCTTCTTTCACCATGTACCATCTCTTTTGACTGTTTGGGACTCCAGAAAATTAGTGACGACGAAGAAAACACAATAAACGCTCGATTTCGATGTTTACCGCCATTTCTTCAGATTACAGCTCAACGAGACTTGGCCGCGCGCGCGCGCTAGTATCGTGACCTTTCTGATCTGACTATGGTGAAATGGACGAGTCACGTGGTCAGAAAGGTCAATCGCGTTGACAATCTCGTTCTCTCAACGAGACTGAAAATGGCGGCAACTTGACGAATTAGATGACAAAATTAGAGTTTGGAAGAAGATTTCGTCTAACAGAATGAGTCATTAGTTGATTATCAAAGTTCTGGAGATGCCAAATCATATTATTTATTCGATAAAATGCTTTTCGTGCCTTTGTCTCAATTCCCCACGCCGTGTGCAGTTGAAGATCTCGAGCGACTGACGTCTTATTTATTTTTTTCCTTTTCGGTCTGTATATGTGATTCGGGCTAAAGGGGTCAGCAACAACAATAAAAAAAATAAAAAATAGACCCCTTAGCCGATGTTTTCGGGCTAGGTGGCTGTATAATTTATTATCATCATAAAAAGGAGAGGGAAATGCTTTTTTCTTACTTTTATTACCTTTGCATTTCACCTTTAAATTAAACATTGTTAAATGAGACTACCACAGTCACACTTTACTAACTCCAGAGATCCATAGCAGATTTTAAATGAAAAGGGAGTGACTTGTCATTATGTCAGTTGTTGTGCATATCCAGAAATCCAAAAGAAACAAGCAGTAAAAATGCATCCTGTGGAAGTTGATCATATCAGACTAGGCGAAATGTATGGACTAGCAACGATTATAATCTTAGGGCTGTTCCAGATAAACATATGTACCCCCCCCCCCCGGACGGCAAAGAAAAAAAAAATATGTGGGTGGTTGTTGTCGTAAAAATATTGCTGGTCTAGGTGGGTATATCTTGAAATAAATCACTTCTCTGGATGGTTGGACTCATTACTTGTAAAATGCTTCTGTGTGTGGGCCCTCAAATCCTTTTGAGGCATATAGTATTCATTATTTATGTATCTAGATAAACTTATTTTAATCCTCGAATCTTGTCCCGAGTTCGCGACCAACGTTTGTGGTCGTTGTTGTTGTTCACTGGCGCACTGTGACTCCACACAAAGGTGATCTTGAATTCCGTGCTTTTTCATTGGACAGGCGTCCATGTCAAAGATATTTCATCCAATGAAATACCACGTTACGAAGATCTTTGTCAAGTGGCAGTGAATTCTCTATGAATGGAGATTTTTCGGCAATCTCTGTCCACTGAAAGCATGCAGCCCTTACCAAAATGGAAACACTGGCAATACTATGGTAACACTCTGGTAATGATATGGTAAGAACTGGTAATACTAGGGTAATACATATTATAACAGAGCCATAAGACATGTACATGTAAATTTGTAAAATGAACATGTACCTCAATTATATTTCATTACTATTTAATATTTGTTTATTGTGAGTTAGCATAAAATGTATACAGTTAAAATTACCATATATTTAGGCTGTAAATATTAGTTACTGGTAGAGGTATGCGCTTGATAAAAATTATGTAACACATGTTGGAATTAGGATTTAGGGGTTTGAGTATTGATTGTAATAGGATGTTTTGATAACAGTTGACATTTAATTAGTGTTGTTAGACCATTTCTGACCAGCTGGTGCAAAGACAGGAGCCAGGTGTCAATTGTAGTCAGACTGTCATTTTAGTATAAGATAATCCTTTGTTGTTATTAGGTCAGACTCCCTACTGTTATTGGAGATGTCATATAGAATGAACAGGATAACCGATAGACATGTCAAGACATTAGAATTACTTAGGGGTCGTATCCATCCAACGTTCGTTTGCTAGACGTTTTAAACGATGAAAAAAAACGTCCATGCAAACGATGGGTGTATGAGTTGATCGTTTTTTAAAAAACGTCACCCGTACCAAACAGTCTCACATAATCTGACTTGTTTCTAGTAAGATTCTTATGAGATTCTGGTGAGAAACTCTCCTCAACTAGTAAGACACATATGAGACGAGGTAAGGTTTTACTTTTCTCACTTAAATCTCTTGTGAGGAAATGAAATCATACCAGGAACTATGTGAGAAAATATCTCTTGTGAGGTTTTCTATTCTGACCAGAAGAAACATATGGGAAAACAACTGAGTCCCTTTTTCTCACGAGAGATCATATAAGTTTCAGGACTTTGACAAAATCCGAAGAGAAAATGTTCAATATGAACAGAGTCCAAATACTCACAAGAGATCTCTTGTGAGATTATAGTCTTGGTATCCCTTTACTGACTGGAATCCTTTGTGTAAGTTTTGGAGGGAAAATTGGGGGATCCTCCATGCCCCCAGTTCCCAAATGTAAATTTCCCTCTACACCACCCAACCTGATGTTATCAACACAGGACGAGGTTAGCGATAAAAGGGAGAGAATTTGTGTCAGAGAGCGTTAGTCTGACAGAATTTACCTTCAAAAAGACGAGATAAAGGGGAGGGAAATCTATTTCCATACATTCACTGAAGGGAGGAGAGAAAGATTTACCTCGCAACACCACGACAGTATCCAATCTACATTTATAAACATGCGATAAAGGGGAGAAAACTCATTGCAAGACAGTGCGAGAGTCCGACAGATAATTATACGAGACGGGATAAAGGGGAGAGAAATCTATCTCAAAATATTCGCCGAGACGGGGATAGAGGGATGAGAAATCTACCGCGATCTGTTCGGTGAAGAGATGGATAGAGGAGAGAAAATCTTACCTCACGACAGCACGACAGTGCGACAGTCTACATTATACATTACTAAAGATGTAATAAAGGGGAGAGAAATCTACCGCAAACTATTCAGCGAGACGGGGATAAAGGGGAGAGAAATCTATTTCCATACATTCAGCATGACAGTCTTCAGGCTCACTTACTAAAGACGGAATAAAGGCAGGGAGAGAAATCTACATCAATATTCCCTGCGAGACCGCAAAAAGGGGAGAGAAATCTACCTCAACATATTCAGCGAATGTATAGATGAGAGAAAACCTTACCTCACGACAGGACGACAGTGTGACAGTCTCCAAGCTACCTTACTAAAGACGGAATTAAGGGGGAGAGAAATCTGATTCAATATATTCTGTGAGAGGCGATAAAGGGGAGAGAATTCTACCAAGATCTATTCGGTGAAGGGATGGATAGTGGAGAGAAAAACTTACCTCACGACAGGACGACAGTGCGACAGTCTCCAAGCTCACGTACTGAAGGCGGAATAAAGGGGAGAGAAATCTACCTCAATATTTCCTGCGAGATGGTAAAAAGGGGAGACAATACCTCAACATATTCGGCATATAGAGGAGAGAAAACCTTACCTCACGACAGGACGACAGTGCGACAGTCTCCAAGCTCACCTACTGAAGACGGAATAAAGGCAGGGAGAGAAATCTACATCAATATTTCCTGCAAGACCGCAAGAAGGGGAGAGAAATCTACCTCAACATATTCAGCGAATGTATAGATGAGAGAAAACCTTACCTCAGGACAGGACGACAGTGCGACAGTCTCCAAGCTACCTTACTAAAGACGGAATTAAGGGGGAGAGAAATCTGAATCAATATATTCTGTGAGAGGCGATAAAGGGGGGAGAATTCTACCAAGATCTACTCGGTGAAGGGATGGATAGTGGAGAGAAAAAATTACCTCACGACAGGACGACAGTGCGACAGTCTCCAAGCTCACCTACTGAAGACGGAATGAAGGCAGGGAGAGAAATCTACATCAATATTTCCTGCAAGACCGCAAGAAGGGGAGAGAAATCTACCTCAACATATTCAGCGAATGTATAGATGAGAGAAAACCTTACCTCACGACAGGACGACAGTGCGAAAGTCTCCAAGCTACCTTACTAAAGACGGAATGAAGGGGGAGAGAAATCTGAATCAATATATTCTGTGAGAGGCGATAAAGGGGAGAGAATTCTACCAAGATCTATTCGGTGCAGGGATACCGATTTTTGGCAAATTCCACTACATGAAGACACGAAACCAAAAACCGCGTTTACGACGGATCAGGGAAGGTTCCAATTCCGAGTTCTTCCGTTCGGAATGAGAAATTCGCCCGCGAGCTTCAGTCTCATGATGTCACAGGTCCTTGCCGGCCTTACTTATCTTCACACCCTATGCTATATAGATGATATTTTATGTCATTCAAACACATTGGATGAACATATGGTTCATCTTGGACAAATTTTCTCTCGCTTACGGGAAGCAAATCTTAAATTACAACCGCCAAAATGCGCATTTGCACAACGACAAGTTCCGTATCTAGGACACGTGCTAAGTGATCAAGGTATCCATGTGGATGAAGCCAAAGTTCATGCTGTTAAGTCATTTCCCAGACCAAAATCACAGAAAGAGGTTCGAAGTTTCCTAGGTTTATGCAATTACTATCGCAAATTTGTACAAAATTATGCTTCAATAGCATCCCCCATGAATCAACTTCTTCAGAAAGATGTTAAATTCAAATGGACCGATGACACTGAAAATTCATTCAAAAGACTCAAACAAGCACTTGTCACAGCCCCTATATTAGCATATCCAGATTTCCAAAAAGAATTCATTATTTCAACAGATGCGTCTGATAGTGCAATAGGATATGTTTTAGGACAAAAAGATGAAAAAGGCAATGAACATGCTATAGCCTTTGGCGGACGATCCCTGCGCGGTAGTGAAAAGACATGGCATATCTCAGAGAAAGAAGGTCTTGGACTAGTCGAGTCAGTTCGTGCCTTTCGTCCATACATCGCAAATGCTCACTTTCGTGTTTTCACTGACCACATTGCCCTCACATGGTTAAACAACATCAAAGCTAACAAAGGTAGACTAGGCAGGTGGGCTCTTTAGCTTCAGGAGTACAATTTCACTATTCAGTACAAGCCAGGAGCTAAAAACGGAAATTCTGATGGGTTGTCTAGAAGAAAATATGAAGCAACTACAACTGAAAGTACAGAAGAAATCATTGTGAGTAGTATAGAAACCACATATTTATCCAATACAGAGAATCAGAATGAGCCAATTGAGGCAACTCTAACATATAGGGAACCGAAACATGCTCATTTAGCAACTATATGTCCAAAAGATACAATTGTTGTGGCACAAGTCAATACTGAAATTGTAATTTCAAATCCATTTTTGGAGGGCACACAACGTGAGTGTCCTGACTTGGCCCCGATCTTTGCCTACAAAGAAAATGGTGATCTACCGGATGATCCAAAACAGAGTCGTCGCTTAGTTGCTGAAGCATATCATTATGTGATTGAGGACGGAATTCTGTATCATTTCTTTAACACAAAAATAAAAAGGCTGCCGATTCTTATACCAAACAGATAGCTGTTCCTAGAGGTAAATCGCAAAGATATACTCCAAGCCTATCATGACTCAGTGCTAGGAGGCTGCCACCAAGGTCAAGAAAGAATGTATGCCGCTATAAGATCCAAATATCACTGGGATAACCTGTACACAGATGTGTGTACCTATGTACGTACATGCACGATATGTCAACAAATCAAAACAAATGTTCATGATAAGCCTGCACCACTTAAACCCTTGCCATATGAACGTGCTTTCTCGCGGCTTCATATTGACATACTCGGCCCACTTCCAAAAACTCCGGATGGTTCCAAATATCTACTCCTTGTAGTGGATTCTTACAGCAAATGGCCAGAATGTTTTCCTATGAAAACCCAGGAGGCCACTGAGGTTGCATCCATTTTATACAGAGAAATTCTCACACGTTATGGGTCACCAGGCAAATTAGTCAGTGATCGCGGTGCTCAATTCATGTCCAAACTCATAGCAGCCATGACAGAACTATTCAACATCAAACATGCTAAAACCAGTTCATATCATCCTGCAACCAATGCTACATGTGAAAGAATGAATCGCGTCATCGAGCAGGGTCTAAGAGCCTACATCAAGGAAGACCAAACTGATTGGCCAGATCATATACCAGGTATTATGATGGCATACCGCATGACCCCAGCCACTCAATCAACTGGCTTATCTCCTTATCAAATGCTGTTTGGTAGACAGATGAGAACACCAATTGATACCTCTCTAATTCCAAAAGAAACACTGTCAAAGGATCATAGAACATATTTGTCAAAAATTCTAGACAATCTGGCTGAGTATAGAAAAATTGCAGATGAAAATTTGAAAAAAGCCCCAAAAAAAAAAATACAAAACTTATTATGATAGAAGAACAAAGGAACCAACATTCGAGCCAGCACAAAAGGTATGGCTATATTGTACCAAAAAGACTGTAGGCCGATCTCCCAAACTAACAAAAAAGTGGGAAGGCCCATATTATGTTGTATTGGTTGGACAGAACTACACATACAAATTGCGCAAATGTAATGACGATAAAGAAGTGAAATCAATGATTCATGCAAACCGTCTCAAAAAGTTTCATGACCCAGCAGACAGGCCAAACTATGAGCCTGAAGATTTACCACAAACAAATGATGAACTCAATCCAGAAGAAATAGAGTCAGAAAATGATGAAAACGAGACAAATACCAATGACAAACGGAACAATGTAACAAAAGAAACAAAAGACCATCATGTCCCAAAAACAAAAGTAGCACTTAAGAACAATGAACAGGCAAAAACGAGAGTAACACCTAAAACCATTCAACATCCTAAAGGTACCAGTACAATGCCAAGATCAAGTACAAATCAAGATCCCAATTTGGTTACAACACCAAACAAATTCCTAGTGACTGAAATTGACAAAATTCTAGCATCAAAACGTTACAATGGACGAATGTGCTACAGGATTAAATGGGTAGACAAGACTAGAGGCTCCACCTGGGAGCATGATACGAGTCTCCCAGATGAGCTGCGTCGACAATATCATGCCGACAAAACATTGTCTGGCAAGAAAAGGCGCAAACCTTTAGGCCAAAATAAGTTTTTCATGAAGAAATCTGAACAAACTGTGGCATTTGTTAACTCGGATCGAAGTGAGTTAATGTCCAAACAGCAACCCATGATAGATATTAAAAGTGTAAAAATAGAAGATATTAAGAAAATCAAGTT
>JAVTVY010031953.1:0-132278 GCA_036873755.1 Hanleya hanleyi | reverse complement strand
ACTTCGATAATTAGAACCCTGGTCACTATGTAAATCTAGTGGACATCCAAATCGGCTGATAACTTCATCCAAAATCTTCTGTGCCCACGTAACAGCAGTCTGATCTGGTATGGGGAATATCTCGACCCAATTCGTGAAGTAATCAGTCACCACGAGTATAAACCTATTCCCACGAGGCGTCTTAGGGAAGGGTCCGAGAACATCCGTCGAAAGTCTGTCAAGCGGTGCTCCGACTCGCATGTCCCCAAGAGGAGCTCTAGGGGTATGGGTAGGCATCTTGTTCGCTGCACACGAATCACATTGGCTCACCCAGTTATTTACGTCTTCGCGGATACCCCACCAGTAGAACCTCTGCAGCGCTTTCTCTCTGGTCTTCTTTCGACCTAAATGCCCAGCAAGAATGCTGTTATGCATCTGCCGCAATACATGGTCTCTCAAACTCAAAGGTACTAGAAATTGCCAATGTGACCCACTCACATTTTTACGGACAAATCTCCGGAATAAGACCCCGTCTTTGACGTCTAAATTGTCCCAGCAATTCCAGTAATGCCTAGTGGCAACACTCGACGCACAAACTTCAGATCCATAGGGTCGTCTTCCTGTTTCGAACCATCTCAAAACAGGCCCTATATTTGGGTCATCTAGTTGCTTCTTGCGTAACGTGGACATGGCATACCCTTGTATCCATGGAGTCTCGGCCACTCTACCACACACATCTTGAGTGTTACACCCTCTGCTTAGGCTGAAGTATCTACTGACTTCATCGCGAAACGTAAGCCAGAGTGTCCACACTAACCCCAGGAGTCGTCTGAAAAAGGATTTTGTCTTGTATTCCGCATCTACTTTGTTTGCTTTAGAAACGTCATGTTTAGGAAAGATACCTCGATTTCCCAAATCATCGTTCTCGCTAAAGTGATGACACTCAGGAATAAAATCACCATCTTCATAACGTACTCAAACACACGTTTGCACATCTTCACAAAGACTGAAGGCCACACACGAACTGTAACATCAGTGGCAACACTCCTCACTTCGTCTATAGTTTCTGCCTTCGTCTTTTCCACTAATGAAGATTGCATCTCTACGGCTCTCTTCTGGCACCGCGTACATGGACCACACTTCAGAGATCTGTCCTGCTCCGAATCTAGGCACTCACAGCCTCTTGGGTTCGGGCATCGGGACATCGCGTCAGCATTTCCATGACGTTTACCAGGCCGGTACTCAATTTCAAAATCGAATGCTGAAAGGATCTCTATCCATCGAGCAATCCGATTTTTTGGCTCCTTTAAACTGAACAACCATCGCAATGCTTGATGGTCTGTTCTCACCAAAAATCTCTGACCCAACAGATAGTGCTTAAAATACTCCGTGAAGTATTTTACCGCAACCAAATCTCTGTCAGTAACACAATAGTTCTTCTCAGCCTTATTCAGTGTACGACTCGCATAGGCTATGACACGTTCTTCTCCGTCTTGTACCTGAGATAGAACTGCCCCTATGGACACATCACAGGCATCAGTATCCAGTATGAATTTACAATCATCTCGTGGATATGCCATAATATCCGGACTCGTCAAGGCTTCTTTGATTCCGTCGAATGCCTTCTGACAGTCTTCCGTCCATCTAAATGGCTGGTTCTTCTTTGTTAACACAGTAAGAGGTTGAACCATAAGGGAGAAATTACGTACAAAACGTCTATAGTAATTCCCCATCCCTAATATGGCTCGTACTTCTGTCACGTTCTTAGGAACAGGCCAATTCAGAATTTTCGACACATTATCGGGGTTCGGTAATATGCCGTGTTCTGAAATGACGTGACCCAGAAACGTTACTTCTTTCTTCAAGAGGTGGCACTTCACAGGTTTTAGCTTCAACCTAGCCTCTCGTATCCTCTGAAGAACTTCTTTCAATCTTTCTGTGTGCTCGTGGAAAGATCGACCATACAACACCACATCATCGAGGTAAATAAGACATTTGACCCACTGTAAACCACTGAGGGCTAATTCCATGACACGTTGAAAGCAAGCTGGTGAATTTGAGAGCCCGAATGGCATGGTCGTGTACTCGAACAGACCAAATTTTGTGCAGAACGCGGTCTTAGGAATGTATTCTTTCCGTATTGGCACCTGATTATATGCCGAAGTGAGGTCGAGAGTGGAAAACCATCTTGAGCCTTCTAAAGCATCTAAACAGTCCTGAGTACGTGGTAAGGGGAACGCATCTTTACGAGTTACCGAATTCACCAGGCGATAATCAACGTAGGGTCTGACTGACCCACATTTTTTCTTCACTAGCACTATCGGAGAAGCCCATGGAGAAGTTGAAGGTCTCACACTTCCTTGCTTCACTAACTTCTCAAGTGCTTTCCGATCTTCACCCGCAAATGCTAGAGGCAGTCGTCTGGGTGGCTGCTTAATCGGTTTAGCATCTCCAGTGTCAATAACATGCTCAGTGAGATGTGTTAGTCCCAAATCAGTATCATCTTTAGAAAACACATCTTGAAACTCCGTCAAGATCTTTCCCATAACCTCAGATTCGTCTGACTTCAGGCCCTTCACCGTCTCATTGTAAAGCTCAGTAAGATGGGGCGGAATACAGAATGAGTCCGCTCTCTCATTATCGTTGGTATTCACACCCTTGGTCATCTGTCTGGCTACTTCAGGCTTTGCAACATAGTCACGGGACATCGAAAGTCTTCGAATACAATTATAGTCATCTCCGGCCATCTCATCTTCGATATCAACTAACACTTGGATATCGAAATTCGATACACTCTCAGCATACCCCACACAGGTATCCTGATTTATCGACTTTGCCTCAGAAAAAGGATTCAACAAACGCACCTTCACAGTGACATTATTGGCAACGTCAACAACACTGGAGCACAAAACAAGATTGGTCTTCTCAGCAAAATGGGGAAATGGTTCTATAATCATATCTCCATCATCATCATTCTCGCTTCTGTCAATAAGGACATCTATGACAGCTTCACTCATTCCCGGAATGCTGTAATGATCTGCAGCACGCACTTTCCTCACCCTAGGTGGAGGAATCTGCTCTAATGGAATTTCAACATTATCCAAGATCATGTATCCCTCACTCAGTAAGAGATCGGCCGCACCACCCGACCTCTTCTGCAGAATATCGGTCCCCAGTAGCACGTCATCTTTGATATCGGCAACAGCGAGTTCTTCGTCTAATCGAAGTGACCCTAATGACATCTCGAAAATGCCCATACCCTTATGATCAAGACTTCTACCGTTTGCGCAAACAAACGTTTTAGACCCAACATCATTTAGTTTGGGACGTCTGTCCTGTGGTATTTTCGAGAAAACACCATCAGAAACTATAGTCTTCGTCGCTCCAGTGTCTACTGTATATGTCACATTTACACCCTGTAATGTGCCCTTAACATAAACACCTTCAGACTTCGGCCTTTGTCGTCTCAATGTCTCATGACCGGTGATTTGACCATACGGATTCGTCATTTTCATAGATGTCACATCAGATAGGCCTTCATCTCGCGGGACCGACTCCCGGCCTAATGGACCGGCCCCTGGCAGTTTGGTGAAACAGACTTCTCACCAGTGGTATGCCCAGGCGCTACAGAAACTGGCTCATATCTTCGATTCATCTGAGCTCTAGGTACGAACGGTTTCGCGGAAACCTGTAATTGGCCAGACAACTGGTACATACAGTCGCGAATAAAATGGTCACCCCCACATCGGTAACATCCAGTGAAAGCTGCATGGTTACGAGTCATCCCTGTACCTTGACCAGACACATTCAAGGGTTTTGACATGGTTTGACGTGGAACAGTCCGTCTTGGTGGTCCACTACCACTGGAATTCTCCAATTTTCCCATACGTTGATCCAGAGATCCCATCAGATGACTCATCTCTTGCCTGAACTTTTGTATCTCGGTCACGCATTTGTTCACATCAGCAGGTTTCGTCATGTTTTCCTTCAGGGAATCATCAGAGTTTGATTTAGTCATGACATCCTTAGATCTATCACCCTTAGATCTAGTCTGTATACTGGACCGTACACTGTCATCAGGTATATCCATGCAATCGTCATCTCCGCATTTTACCTTGCGGGCAGTTTTACGGTTTCTTGGATTATTTCCACCGCTATCTTGAGAACATCTATGTTTAGCTTCCATAAAACGTACTACTTCAACAACAGCGTCATCAATCGTTTCCGGTTCTTTAATGTATTCCACCTGGAATCGTGCCTTCTCATCGGTAAGACCATCAAGAAACCGTCTCAGTAAGTCCTCACGTCTTGTTTCTCGATCACGATTCGAATGCGCTTTATCATATAGCCGTTTTAACTCGGAAGCATAATCCTCGACAGATTCACCCGACTTCTGATTACGATTACTAAATTTAGCACCGTAAGCCTTTGAAGTTTCCACTTTACGGAATCTATGATCAAGTTCGTCTACTAACTGACTGAAATCAGCTCTAATATCTCTAGATAACTGACCATACACAAATTCGCCAGCTTTACCCTGTAATCTAGGGAGTAATTCGTCTAATTTCTCCCTAGTTGACCAGTTTCTAAGACGAGCGACATCAATAAACCGATTATACCAAACTTCCCATCTTTCCTGCCCAGTAAATGGAGGAAGCTTGGCATAATGGTGTCCACTCCGAGCCCTTGTGCTACTTATCGCACTTGAACGGCTAGATTCATCACCGGTCTCATCATCAGAACTATCATCGTCATGACGATCAGCAAACCTTCGGAGTAGATCTGATAGGATGGGGATCAGAAGCTTGATCTCTTCTAGTGCCCTTGTGTTCAGTTAACCCTTTAACTTGTTGAACGACGTCACCCATAACACTACTCAGCGCCCCAGTAAAGTCTTTCATTACCCCACGCATAGCCTCAGTTACTGCTTCAGCGACTTCTTTTCTTACATCAGACGCATATCCATCATGCTTCGAAGTAATACCTTCTGAGTGGTCTGCGGGTGGCCTCTCAATTGGAGTATCCATATCTATGAATTTCGCACCAGTTAGATCATCTTCCTCAGTAGCGTCTACGTCACTAGCACTCATATTGTCTTCTAGTAAGGTTTTCTCGTGTCGTCTTACAGTAGTTCGTCTACCTCGGCGTAGCATTTTGACATTCTCGTCTTCCATCTTGTCCAAGATGGGTATAAACATATAACATCAGCAATATCAGATTTCTAGCTTTAATTGTCTCAATAAATTCATCCACATCAAGTGATGAGTCAAAGCTAGGCAATGAGTTCGTCTCTCTGGATTCTCCGATTCTCATTAAACGGTGAATCCCACTTCTTAACACCAGAAAATGTAACGATCACACACTCTGGCCACCATATAATGTAATTGAAATACACTATAGTGATGCTCAGAACATGTACCGGTCAGGATAGCGGTTAATTATACACTTCTCGAACATCTCAGTACTTCTTGGTACATCTCGGTACTTCACAGTACGATACTTCGATATAACGTCTAGGATTCTGACACCACAGATATAGAGAGATATCTGAACTCATAGGATAGGATAGGTTGAACTTAAACTGCATAGATGAAGTTAACACCGTGTTCAAGTTTCAACATAATAAAGGTATGGTTTTATTCGCCATAGAAAACACAAGATGTATATTGTATAACGTGATGTGGTGTGATGGAACGTGATTCAAACACTCGCATTAAACTGATCAAGTAACCTCTGTGTATACAATATAACACACGAACTCTCATGGATGGTTATGGGTGGCTACAGATCACTCATCATCTCTGTATACACTTCAGAATAACACCACTTCAGTGTAAATAACCTGTAACAGCATACAGGTGTTATGGGTTTATCACTGTAATATACCCCATAACTGCTTACGGGTATTACGGGTTTGTTATGGGTATACTTCCTCACTAGGTATGCGTGTAACACAGGTACAACATCAGAGTAATACCCCGTAACTTCTTACGGGTATTACGGGTTATAGACTTGTTATGGGTTTTTATGGGTTCTGGGTTTATTCATCTATAAGCACTCAAAACATCAGTTGCACACATCCGTACCACCCCGTAACTTCTTACGGGTATTACGGGTTAGGATTATTCATCTCTAATAGTCATCATAGGACAGATGCATCTGTAACACCCCGTAACTCTTACGGGTTTCTTACGGGTGTTACGGGTTACGGGTTTCTTACGGGTTATGAGTTTGTTACGGGTTATGGGTTTTTATGGCTCATCTCTAAAATGTATGGGACATCTGTGTGGTGGGGTAAGGCTTCTTTATTTGTCACTCAGTGCCATATCATCAGTGTAAGAACCCATATTGTACCTTATTGGCAGGTCTTCTCAGTGAGAAAGCTTAGAGCAATCTGACTTCTGATCCTCTCGTCGACGTATTTATATCTTCCCGCTCGTGCAGTGATTCGATAGCGCGCCCCCTATCGGGAACCTCCCAAATTACCAAAACGCTGTACAGCCACCCATAAGAGTTCACTCTACGGCTTATTAAACATTTCACAGTCATTAATTCCAAGAGAATAAGTAACTATTATGCCTCTGAGAATAATCAGATCGTTAGTTATTACTAACAGCGACAATAAATAGTTATAGCAAGATACGAATCTGTCTAGATGTGTCATCATGAAACAACATGGCGGACATCGTCCAGAACTTATTGGCAAAGATGCATAAAAATAGCTATAACTCCATAAAAGAATTATGTCATCACCTGTCAGCAAATGCTAATGATCTGTACCAAACACTGATACAATCCATCAAGAAAACAGCTGTTAAAATTACTCTGAATTGATCAGGTGAGCGTTTTACAGGCATAAACGAAAATTAGGCCATCGATAACACATTTACATGTTAGGCTTTTGCACTGGAAAAACGATCTCAATACAACTATCAATAGAACAAAACTGTACAGCCTAGGCTGGTCGTCTCAGTATTGAGGATGTCTGATGGAACAAACGCCCCCATATGATGGAACAAACGACCCCACATGAGGTAACCATGATTAATGTAAGAATACCCAGAAAAACTAACCTGCAATGCCCGGCGTCGTAAGGCTTAAATTTTCCACCAAAACAATCGACTTACTTATATTTGTCGAATGATATCTACCGAGGGCGCGCCTCGGAGACTAATCGTCCCCGAGGTCAAGAAAATTACGACGATAATGGCGACGTATGGATACAATGAATACAATGAGGACATATCCGACGTATGAATACAATCATGACGTACGAATACACTTATGAGGGTAGAGTGTGATGGAATGCCGTCGTGAGCTTGTTTTGACCTTTCTGCTGAAGCAGTACCTGACTACCAGGGCGTAGGTCGCGGTTTATCGCGTGCCTTCTGTCATCCACTTATAATTTGTTTGTCCTTTTGTTTCTGTTCGCGATAGCGTACCTCGATTGGTCCCTTTTCTGGAAATATTGACGTAACGATGGAAGTTTGGTCCTGATCTTTCTACCAAACAGGCTGACTTCCTGATAGTATGTTGGAGCGATATGCAAGAGGTGGGAAAAATTGACGCGTCTCGCGACTAAAAGCAACCATACTACCCTACAGGAAAGCTTCCCTCGGCACCTCACATTCAGGCCCGAGAATATGGTGGATTTTCGAGCGTAGCCTTAGGATCACAGCCGAATTTTTATTGCAGATGTTCATGTGAAAACTAGATTGTCAAAGATGATTGATATATGGCTCGAATGAGCGCATCAATGTAGGTGCAGTCACAGTAATTCAGAATACAAAGGTTAGCTATTGGAAGAGGAGTACATCATTGAAGTAATTGTATCCACACTATGTCTATAGTATTTCTTCGTTAAACAACTGACGAACAGCACTAGAAAAAATCATATATAAGAGCTGAATTAGAAAGTAACTTGAACAGAGAGCTCGTCGCTGAAACAGGACGGGCACCTGCACATTCTAACTTCAATGTGGCTGTAAATAAAGACAATAATTGTAAGACAGATCCTTTTTGAATTCAATTGACGATATTACATCAAACCTTGAAATGTTGCGCTTGATGATTGTTTAACATCAACTTCTCTATGTAATAATTTTAAGACTTCAAATCTTCATCTTTATTTAGTTCCACGTTAACTGGTGATTTATAGTCTATAAACATGATAAATTTGTACGTTGATCTTTGACTAACACACCCAACAGTATACATAGCTTACGTATAGTCCAGTGTGCATTACTTTAAATTGAATGGCCAAAAGTATACAGCGATCGGTTTCTTCAGGAAATATAATACCACCCACAATCAAGAGTTTGTCAAGATATAGCGTATTTTCGCCATAAAGGACATAATTAAGGTACGCAACACTGTACCAAACTATTTCAAGTTCGCAAAACCCCCTTGCAGTTCACATAAGTATACTAAATGTAGAACCATCAACATATTCAATTACTCTAATGCTGTCAAGCAGTTTGATGCAACTTATGCACGTCCGGGGTTTATAGCTGTGATTGTGCAGCATCGAACTTCATCTATACATTAAGCAAAAATATCGTGACTGATAACCTTAATGTAGTGAATGATGAAGACCTTAAAACGCTCATGCTGAAGGACCCAAATATAGAGAACCGCGAAGAATAAACCTTGTGACCGACCAGAACATAGTCCTGAATGCACTGGAACAGTATGTCATTGAGTGATCAAAGCGAGAAAAAGTTGAACCTACACTACTGGCTGACTGGCTGGGCCTCACCAAGAATGAAGTCGTTGGAACAATCGACCATATTGACAGAAGTATCCTTGCGCAAGCAAAACAAGCACTGAGAAACCTCAATTCGCAAACAGTTCTAGCAAATCTTTAGAGTAAATTCGTCATAGTCCCAGCAAAGCTCCAAATAATATAATATGCGTATGTAGATATTACTATTACCAGGTGCTGCTCTAGGAATTGTGTATAAGCACACCATCATCGAATACGTCTACTTACTCCGAAACTGCGTTTTCTCTGGAAGATTTCTTTAACAAACACATAAGCTTTCTCAAGGAAGCCGCTTCTAACATTGCACCGAAACTGACTGGACACCCCAAAATGCACACATCATCATACATAGCTTCATTCTACCTTGTTAACGAGGCCTCTTCATGGAAGAAAATCATTTTAGAAAGCTATTGTGCCACAATTTCTAAAAAACTGTGGAGTTGAATGTATGTGGATATTGAAAAACTCAAAACGGCTTATGGAAGAACTTGATGCGGAAGGACACATCGCGGACAGACATGTATTCACATGGGATTTTGCGACTCTCTATGCCACCATCACACGTCAGGCCCATACTGACCGTCTTAGTTCATCAGTAGTAACGGTTTTAAAGAAAACTGAACGCCGATATACTGATGTCGGAAGCTATAAAGCATTCTGTAGCTCTACTACATACAACGGATATTATTCATGGAATGTTTGTTTAGAGCCGCTTGAATTTCTCATTAATAGCATCTATGTGAAATTTCGCAACACAATATATCAACAGCAAAATATATCAAAGTTTTCCAAATTTGACGATACATATTGCATGCTGATAGAAAAATGCGAATGTAATGTGCAAGTTCTATGGCGCTAATTTTCGTAACTTGTGTCCAATTCCGCTTACCGGGGGCTAGGGGCCGTGTGAACTCAAGTATTTCAAGGTCCTCATGGCATTCATATGAACAAGCAGAATCAAAATGTGACTGAGATACATCTTACTATAGACAGCTTTAACTCTACCAGGCCTGGGGTCATTATGGCATCTCCTTCCAAACTTACTGTGCTATCACCAGAACGACAACAAATTGAGAGCTGACAAACCGTGATTTTTAGTTTAATTTATTAGGGTCATTTTGATCCTAATGGGTAAATGCAAAATGGCCGTCATGTGTGGTACCAGAAAAGTGATTTTTTCGTCTTTTTCCTTAAAATTCCTGCTTTTCCGCCAGGAAAAGTGGACAAAAATCATTTTATTTCACATCAAAATAATATTTACTGATTTATCGTGCAGCTTTCCGGACCGAAAAATCGATCATTAAAAAATGCCTTTTTTGAAAATGACGTCACTGTGATGGCATCAAAGCAGCCATCTTGGGTCAATCTCTATCAGAAATGTAAAAAAATCCAACAGTATAGTGTGGTAAGTTTCAACCCCTAGCTCAAGGGGTAAGAAAAATAATTAAGGGGGTGGGGGGGAAGTCCCAAGGCCAGGCCAGATAGGGTTAACGAAAATCATGATATGGATTAAGAATAATGATCAGAAATGCGGATTTGATGTTTTAGAACTCGTGTTTTGATGGCATTATTGACAACTGTTGGCCGCCTCTGTCTCGCAGGATACTAAGCCTATGTTTATGTATCGTATCGATTTATTTTTTGAAGTTGTTGCTAATGCTGTGATATGAATCAAGTCTTTGGATTATGGACGCGGAAAGTCTTTAATGGATGACGGCTGAATAACGAATGCCGGACTAAACGCTTGTATCGGAAACAATAATTAGAACAAAACATTTAATTCGAAGTAAGTCGGATTTACAATAACGAAAGTTCAGGTCAAAGAATTATTTAAGATCATGGAGATTTTAATCTTCATCTTTTTAAAACTGACCGTCATACACCTTCAAAAGAATACTTCGATATCTTAAAGTCAAACTATTTCTTTCCACAAATTACTGAACTAGCGAGGGTACGACGATACTCATCAACAATTATTGATAATGTATTTACAAATTTTCATGAAGACAATCTCCTCTGGGGTATTTTCATGACAGACATTTTCCAGTTTTCCATATCACAGAAACGGAGGACATCCTGTAGGCCCGTGACCAGACCTTACAGTACCGCAGGATCACTCTATCAAAAACATAAATTTACTCAAATAATAACAGAGACTGACTTGTGTGGACTCTGATAGTGGAGACCTAAGTAAATTGAAGCGACATGCAAGAGGTGGGAAATATTTACGGCGTCTGGCGACTAAAAAGCAACCATATGACCCTACAGGGAAGCATCCGTCGGCACCTCACATTCAGACTCGAGAATACGGTGGATAAAGCTCTTGACAAATTCCTGACTATATTTAACACTATTTATAACGATTGTTTCTCTCTGTCAACGTCTAAAAGTACAAAAAATATCATTAAACCTTGGATCACACACGGTATATTAAACTCGATATATGAAAAGAACAAAACCTCTTCATTCACGATGAAATTATTCTTGCTGGATACAGAACATTTTTTTTCTAAGAAAAAATACTTTGAACACAACTTTAATGAGAGTAATCAAAATATATTAAAGGAATTTTTAAACCAAGTATCTAATATATTATTGGAAAATACATACATCACTCACCTGCAGGCACTGATAACTCTCCAGAAACGTGCGCTAAGAGTGATAACATTATCTAGAAATTTAGATCATACTTCTTTCCTGTTTACTGATTTAAAAATTTACAGAAAAAAAAGCTACAGAAACTAAATATCTATCCGTGCCTTCTTATGAATTTGGTGCTCATACTGTTATAGGGATATGGAATAGGTCTTTGGATTATGGACGCGGATATTCTTTAATGGACGACGACTGAAATATGAATGACGGACTAGACGCTTGTATCACAATTTTTTTCGCCATACCATTCCGATGTATTGCCACAAATTTTACTTCATCAAACAATCTACCATACATTATTATCCAACCAGAGGAACCCGGCTCAACTTATACAGACACATGCATCGCTTTATTTATCATTTTACACCCTCAAAGATACAGGACATCGAGAGTGGAACAAACTACTCTCATCAGTGAAGGACATCCAATTAACATCACGTTTTAAATCAAAGCTCAAATAATATTTCATTGTAAATTGGTCCATTCCGTCAGTGCGTGAAATCCATTATTGTTCAGCCACATTTTCCTCACATTTTTACCGATGCCATGTATTACGTTACTAGGATAGAGCAAGACCTTCTGGCTTTCATTCCTGCCAAACTGTATATTCACAATATTTATTACTCAAATAAATTTTAAAATAACAGCACTGAGGTAAAATATTACTCTGATGTATATTTTGGTCAATAAATTTCAGTTGAATTCAATGCAATTCAATGAGTGAGGGAGGGGTGCAATAACTAGATAACGTTGAGTGGTCCCTTCGTCGAAATGAAATCCATCTTATTTATAACCCAAAATTTACTATGACGACATTATAACCTTAACATCGTACGATATTCGATGTTTTATAAACTAAACCGTTCGTCAGCAAGTCCACACATCAGGCGAGCGGAAATGTTTGTGCGAATGCATGGTTAAAATCGCTGCGCCCATACAATTATGCCATGTGTCGGAATACTTATATCATCGGGGAAAAGTAGCAGGAAACTATTTGCGATTTGAATTATCGCGAAATATATATGGTTTATCCTCCAAGTACTCTATGGACCGCATACCGCATGGACCTTCATCACTGATGTACATGTACCGTGCCGTCACGTATATGATGTTAACGATGTTTGTAGTTTAGCAAAACTGGAACATTGACGGGACGCGAACATTCGAGGACGTCTAATGGAGTAAACGCCTCAGCATGAGGTAAACCCGGTAAATGCAAGAATACCCAGAAAAAACTAACCTGTAATGCCCGACGTCGTACGGCTTAAATTTTCCAACAAAACAATAAACCTACTTGAATTTGTCGATTGACATGTGCAGAGTTATATGTCCGCAATCTGTAATTTCATGAGCGAATAAAAACAACGTATGTGTGTGTTTTGAGAGGTGAAAAGAGACCTGCGCAATCTAACAGAATTTTCCCTCTTCAGAAATGTACAGTGTACACCAGAAAAACGATAGTATAGAACGTAGCATAATCCACTCTAGCAGGACTTCTATAAAAACAAGTTTCCTGGATCAACAAGTTTCCTGGATCATCAACATCCACTTTTACGTGTTCTGGAATTTGCAAATGACGATTTGCGGTAAGATAGCCGATGGTACTACACTGACCTGCTATTTTCAAGCCACTATTATGTGGCAGCTCTGTGACGCTGCGCGAAACAGAGGAAACAAATAAAATGACACACGTTTCGAGGTTAGGCCACTCCAAACGAATTCATGTGCTGTGGGTGTGAGAGGTATAACCTTGGGTATTGCCTGATCGCTGTTTCTAAGAGCACAAATCGATCCCAGTATGTCTATATCATGCTCACATTCACCCTGAGCCCAATCAAATTGGAAAACAGATAATTCTCTTGTTTGGTATGAAGTCTCACACACAGTTCGCATTTCAACTTCATAAATGTGGCACAAATGTGGCATTCATGCTGACAACAGTCGACCACTGAAGAACTATATAAATCGGCTTCTCTGATGCCTACACGCATTAGATCTGAGTGAAAATTGGCAAATAAAAAGTTCTTGGTTGAAGGTAGAACAGTTATCCAACAACAGGCATACATGTATACTGTGACACTGCCCGCATGTCCTCGAGTATTCTTGTCAAATTACATGTATCCGTTTATATAGTCCATAATTTTAATGGTCAATGAAGGCGTTTTAAAGTTCTATCATGCTTCATAATTCGAAGAAAATAACTCCAAGTGTTTATGGACATGAATATTCATATGAGCGACATGATTCGAACTCACAAAACTCAACCGCGATCAAGCGTATGAACTTCGTGTCATGTTGCAAAGATCGAATTGATTTTTCAATTTTGATCAAAAAACACTTCTTGGACCAAACTGAACCTAACACAAGCGGATCATGATTATATATAATAACGAAATTAATATCAGTCGTGAGAAAGAATTTAGATCGAGATTTCTCGTGTTTTACCACCTATTGTTTTACTTTGAAATATTCAAAGTTGACAGTTTTACTGCTGAATGAAAACTTTGTTTCTTAATGCAACACCTATAGGACAGAAATCCATCTTACTGCAACTCGTCCTTCGAACCCCAGCAGACCCTCAAAATACTGCAGGCATCACTGCTCTGACAAATCGCCCAAATGAAGCGCGTGATTACAGTATCGGCCAAAATGGTTGGTGCATTGGTAAACAATTCGAAACTGACGAAGCTGTGTAGTTCTGGCGAATCAGGTTGATTTTTTTTTATTTCTGTCGTCGGATCGTGAATCTCCGAATGGATTATCTGTTTTACCGAGCAATGGTCGATAATCTACCTGTATTGGAATTATAATTCTAATTCAAGTTGAACTATCACATGCAAATTCATGGGAAAGTCAATGCGAACGAAAAGAGAATTATGACTATCAATTGATTTTTGTTTTTCGACACTGAAACATTTCTGCAACCACATTGTTGTCAGCCGATATACCTTGGTATGCTGCGATTCCAAGTTGAATGTCACTTATTATCGTAAAACGCTATGGTATGTTATTGAAAATTACAAGCATCTGGTCCGCCATTCATTATTCAACCGTCGTCCTTTAAAGAATCTTCGCTCGTCGCTTTCTTTTAGCTGTTCATTTTCGTACACCATGATATATAATGAAAATAAAAACAACTAGGCCGCCAGCACTGCACACTGAATACGTGGGTCAGTAATATACGTACTGATCAATCAAGCAAGAGTTCGCTCGGCGGATTCTAACTAGCTACTTTACATAGAACACACTGAAAGACTACCGCATGCCATACATGACAAACGGCTCACGCACTCGCGAGAGAAAGGATAGCAATGGTATTTACACCGAGCACATTTCATCGAACTGCAAACCGTAGAATTAACATATCTGAAAGCACATAAATGGTGGCAGAGGAATTATGCGTAAATTTGCTAGAGCCGCGGTCATTGATTCTCGTGAAAACACTGTTTCAGGGGACTAGGGACGATAAGTATGAACACAGATAATAACGATCAGAAGGACCGGCAACAATGCGCCCAACACTGGGAGGCTTGTCAAATCGCGTTACACAATAATAAGCATATATGATGTATGGGTATATGATATGATGGACAATAAAATGTGTAATAGGCAATCCATGCTGCAGTTAACTTTCTCCCTTCTCTTCTGATGAAGGAACGTACGTCATCGGGCGTTCACGCCTTTCCGTATCACGCACGTTTTCGTGAGATCCGTGGTGACTGATAGCGGGCATTTAAAACGGGAAACCAGCATCCATCTCTCCTAATTAACTATAATTAGTCCATCCGATTCCATAAGTTTAAAAGGGGAATTCTCATGACAAAAGTTATCTTCCCCTGATCCATGGAACGTTCGCTTTTATAGCACCAGCTGTTTACCTATTTTAGTAAAACCGGTTTAAACTGGTACAATGTGCATGCATATGTGTGCGCTTCGATAACGTCATCCACCAACCTGATTCGACGGCCTGTCGAGAGCTTGAATATGACACAAAGCACGCTAAACTTGAAGCCATTATGTCGGAATATCGCTAAAAAAACCCACTACAGACTGCTGTACCTAGTGCGCATGGGTAGAATGACGTCACCGGAAAAAAATCACACAACACTACCCCAGTCGTACTCTACACGATGACAGCTTGAACTAGATACAAATCACATGTTGACACATGCGGACCCAAATATCACCAAAACTCCTACAACAGGTATCCCTTACGAGTGCGAAGGAGCCTAATGAGATAATCGGAACAGAAGTATCCCATAATTCACCTCCACCTTCACGCCACTTACATCACCATGTCACGTTCCGTCTCCCAACTATGGCTTTATGAGATTTCTATACTAGTACCTCTGTATATGAATGCTATTTAAAAAGTTATCTGATGTAGCAAGAGATTTCATAATAGTTTATCGTTTGTGGCTGATGTGATGTTTACAAACACACCATGTTGATCTAATAAGTGTGGAGTTTTTGTTGTCTCTGAAGTTGCAAACTTGCAAGTTAACTTCGACTGTCATGTTGATCTCTGATTCGGTGTTGGGCTTTCAAACAGACACTCAGCCAATGAGAATCACGAAAAAACACCAAATGAAAAAAAAACCCACATCGTTCGAAGTTGTCAAAGTCAGATAGGAGGTGTAAAGTAATTAAGTTACATGTGATGTTTTCAGTCTAGGTATGTAATTTCTTGTCACTTGACGATATCTTGGTTAACTATTATGAAGTCCTCTTTAATATAATATTAATGCGTTACATCATTTCTACTGTGACACCGTCTTTGCGAAGAACTATTATCTGTACCTAACCAAGAAACACTAACCAGAACACGTCTGAGATTAATGATGTATATATGTAGCTGTTGTTTCTCGTTTGTGTGGGTAATTTCATTTTCTGTTTACGCGAATGTTATTTCGGGTAAAAAGATATTAACTTTGATTGAAAGAATCTAAAATTCATTATTTTATGTGCTTTTTGACTATTGTTCGTGTTAAATTGACAAAAATGAACTGAACTTCACCTTTTGTGCATGTTTTATTGGCCCGGCCTTTGGTTAATTTTATATTCACTTTACCTATGCTATCCCATACTCTGGCGATGTGTGAGCGGGTTGAGAAGCTCTATTCTCAGACACTATTTTGAGAATGTTGTGACAACTTCACAATTTCGTTGCACAAACGTTGGGATGAAACGCTGTCTCAATTTAAATGTGTGAAGTTTCATACACACTTCATGCAACATTTTCAAGTAACCTTGTGCCAACGTAAAATGTGAGTTGCATGGTGGTTGCCACACCATTGTGACGTAACGCTCTTATGAAACATTCCTAGAAGTTTGTTTCAGGAAAGTCCACGAACACAAACGTCTCCATTCCTCAAACATCCCTTTGGCGACATTTGGGGAGAAACTGGAACCTGGCATATGCAATAAGGCAATGTGAGTTGACTGCGTATGCGCACCTAGAAATGGCATTCTATACCCAGTTGATCGGACCTGTAGGAACACCGGTGTTTGAATGATGGTGTGACATAAAAACATTTCTTTATGACTCACACTGTGACAATATAATATTATTGATGTAAAACACTTTTATTATAGACAGGCGACACGCCGTGAGATTATGCTTCGGTTCTGTGTGTTCTGTACCTAGTTCTGTGTGAAGTTGACATCAGAGTAGGGTGTTTACAGTTCCAAAGCGATCCCAGACAATTCAAAACATAATTCGCCAATACACAGTCAACAACAAACTCTGAGGGTACGCCACATAGGATTGTTTACTAAGTGCTTCAGAAATGGATGATGATAATGTGTTTGATTATCTTTATATGTAAATAACTCAATTGAATAATAGCCATGCTATGATAGATATATAACTACAATCACCCCACTCAATCTGGTAGTCAGAACGGTTAAGATAAGGTGAACGCAGCTGCATTTACAGCGGAGGAACAGCTCATGACCGCACAGGTACGTTCTCAGTTGATACTCTTTATAAAATTCAAGATTGAAGAAATCTTTTTTAACTCCGGTACAATAACTAAATATTAGCATTAGCTATATAATTAGATAGTTAGATACAAGTAGTCGAGAATGGGCATTTCGAACCGCATGCGCATGCGTACTGAGCATATCCGGTGTGGCGGACTACCGGGTACGCGTGCGGCTCGAATTGTCTATGCTCTATTGTTTGTATCTAACATTCTCTTGCGCGACATCCGTAACAACATCCTCCCCACAGCGCATGCTCCATTTCACAGGCTGATTTATCATCCCTGCCTCCAATAGCGGAAGTTGACCTTTACTACGTTGCTATGACGTATAGGGGAAAACCCACGTACGCACGGTTCAGTTTGAATCCGACCGAACAACTTCAGTCTTGTACATGAGCGAACTACTTTCCATATGCTCTGCCCGGATAAACAGGGAAAATAATCTCCAGATAATTCTTTTCAACGCTAAGTCAACAGAGGTATTATGCAGGCTTGAATAGTAATTGAAATGTTCGGTAAACATCTATTTTACTATATATGATGTCACATTCGGCGATGTGCGCGCGGCCCGGAATCCAGTCCAAAAATCTGATCGGTGGCTGGGGTATTATTAGACCCCCATCGAGGTGGTTGTCGTAACAATCCAACTTCCAATCACGTGACCTCAGGTGAACAAAGTCTGAACCTGGGGGGGGGAGGGAGGGGAGGGGGTTAAACTGGAGCTTGTCTGGAGGTTTATCGTGACGCGATGAATTAGGGGGCAACAGGTGTTGGAGAAGACCAAATCGTTATCAAACATAGTGTAGGGCGATGAATGCATTCGGGGTTATACGGTATAAATACATTATCTACATGTATCATTACATGGTTTCGCAGTAAACCCTTTCACTATTATAATATAGTATAGTTCAGTAGCTTTGTCATGGTTTAGTGTCTATCGTGGAAGATAAACATGCAAGATGGCGCTCAAGACGTCCACCGATCGTTTCTGAACAGGTACGGTAGAGGTTTGTCAAGAAAAATTCCAATACGTCATCATTCTGTGTGTAGGATAGCGGCGTGTCCGTGCAGATTAAGAGGAATTTCATAGGAGATTCAAGAAATTTCAGCAGGAGGGAAGAGTGTAATTGGTGGTTGATGTATACTGCGGAAAGTACAATAGTGACTGGGGTAACAAATAGGATCGATTTCTGAGATCAGTACCGGTACTCAATTTTTACATGAAACCATGTCACGTGACACCATGATTGCCACATCTTACACCACAATTTGCAGACATTCCGTCAGTATAGGGTTTTCAGAGGTGATATGCTCACCCGAGAAGTGGATGCTAGGTACCGAAATACCAAATTTACTAGGTACCACAAGGGCGTCGCTACCCATGGTGCTTGTGGTGCGAACGCACCCCCGTTTTAACCCGTAGATTGAAAATTGTGTAAGATATCAAACCCCATTAAAATACGCTAAAATGCAGGGAATCGAGCGTACGTAAAAATTCAAAGTTTTCCGACGGGGGGCATGCACAGTAATTAGAGTATAGGAGTATTAAGCAGACCATCATCTATTCATGTGGTTTGTGAGCGTACTATTTACGGTTTCAATATGTATATGTACTGACACGAACGTAGTTTATTATAGGCTTGTTTTGTATGTTAAACCAGAAAATCAAATGGAGTCCGTCATAAGGTGTGACATTTTTCAATAGCGATGCACTTTTGGGAAGCAAACGTGAAAATAGAACCTTAAATCTAATTACATTATTTCAAATTTATTTCCGAGAAACCCATAGAAAATATCTCCGGCAAACTCGAGCTCGGACCTTCCGGGTACAGTTTAGCAAAACCATTCTTGGTTCGACAAGAAATGTGGCATCGATGGCATGAAGAAATCAGGGTTTACCCTGGTCAGGGGGTCAGGGAGGTCCGGACCCCCACCCCCCCCCCCCAAAAATGGGGGGTGGGGAGGCTTCAGCGAACCCTGGGAACTACTGTTCCATGACGTGAATCTCACTGTATTGTATGTTTTGAATATAATTACAAAGTCAATTGGATTCAGGTATGAGATGTGATTTTCTCAATATCGATGCCTGCTTATGAATGCAAAGAAACGCGAAAATAGAAACCTAAATCTGGATACACAACATGTATGATCAGATTTATTTCCGGGAAAACGCTTAGAACGCATCTCCGGCGATATAGGAGCTCGGAGCTTCCGGGGCATAGGCGGCCCCTGGACCCTTGCCTATTGGGCTGTGACGATTTTCGTAGTTTAGCTTTGTGTAAAAGAATCGTATTGGTAAGCGTTTAGGTTTCTAATGTAACAGTTTCATAACGTAAAGGTTGTCATTTTCTACGAGTTTATTATAAATATAACTAGGAAGTCAAATGGATTCAGACATGAAATGTGATTTTTATCAATATCGATGCGTGCTTATAGGCCTAAATGCAAAAAAACGTGAAAATCTGCATACATTTTGTTCCGATTTATTTCCGGGAAAACGCCTACAACGGATCTCTGGCGATCTAAGAACCACGGAGCTTCCGGGGCCTACGTCATGTACGTGGTTCTGAACCCTCGCCTGTTGGGTTGTGAGAGCCGATACATCCCCTCCCCCTATGAATTTTCGCTAGATCCTCCCTTTGAGAACCAAGGGTCTCTTTGGGCATCGTTAACAAGGCACACACGCGCTTGGTGATATAACTTTCGTGATATAACTTTCAAAGCCTGATATGAAATTGCCAAAATAAAGAGATCCTGAAATCCTGGTCTACTCGGCAGATCAAGGTTACGTATCGAATGTCAATATTGCCGCCAATAGGTTGTGTGATAATTACACCTTTTAGGCTTGTACTAAAATTCAATGATCAGCTGAGTGTCATCTGCGTATTGACAGCTTCTGTATTCAGTATTGTTTATCCAAATTCCCTTGATGTCTTGATTGTCCTTAATCTTCCACAGAAGGTCGGCACAAAATCAAAGAAAGGAGACGGACGGCCATTTTGAATGATGCAACTTTATATGTTGTTATAAAAATATTTAAAGCAATTTTGAATGGATTGTCTGGAATTATATGTTCTGAAAACTCTGTTTATGAAATCCCAGGATATAGAATCAAATTTTTGTTGTTGTCTATCGATAACAAGGGCCCAGGAATTTCCTTATTTTTTTGTTTTAAACGTTACGTCGTAGTCTCACATTCACCCATGTTTAACGGTCATGGATGAGCCCCTTCTGATTACCACGAAAAAGCGTGTTTGTTTCTTTTTATTCTATTAGTTATGCCTGTCGATATTAATTTGCATTATACATTGAAGAGGAAACCAAACTGAAAATTAAAACTTCTGGGAAGAGATATGTTTTTGTTATGCCTTTTCTGAAAATATAAAAAAATATTTTATGAAAATATTCCTACTAGCCGCTGATATATTTTACTGCAAAGAATTTTGGATGTGGTACAAATTTGGTAGGCACATGAGCTTTGATGATGTCGCACAGTGAACTAGAGATAATTTAGATAGACCAAAAATGGTATCTTTTTCTAAGATTCTGTGATACATTGGGTTCTGTTTTTTTTGCATTCCATTATCATTGTGTTATTGTATATCACTGGCATGCTTTCGTGATATGACTTTCAAAGCCTGATATAAAATTACTCAAATAAACAAATCCTGAAATCCTGTATCGAATGTAAATATTTCCGCCAATAGGTTGTGTGATATTTACACCTTACATAATTCATTTACACAGATTTTGTTTGAATGGCTTTCAGTGGATTTCAGATAAACTTCCCTGATAATATAGATATCACGCCCTCGGTATTCACTGTTGACGCCCCGCAGTTTTGAACAACTCACGATGGGGATTTAAGCAAATACGCTCTAGAAATTTTGTATATAATGATTTTGTTATAACGATTACCAAGATAACTGTGTAAACAAGAACGATTGCAAACGTACATTAGTGACTACTATCTAAATAGACAATAACATTTAAGATTTTGGATTATCAATCGCTCTCCCTTGCGTTGGCTCTCGTTTGTTGAAAGCCAAGAATGGATGTAACGATCCGCAAATACCATTATCGGATCAAGGCTTAAGTATGTCTGCATAGATTTGAACACGATTTTTATTTTCCCCAGTAACGCACTTATTGCATTAATGCGAAATGTGAAATTATTATGTGAAATGTGCTGGGCTTAAGAAAGGCTTAGTCATAAATGTCAAACGAATAAATTGTAAAAAGCACGATATACGTTATGTCATCGATAATTCCACGGGCCATCTTCAACGGCGTCTGAATGATCTTATTATAATTATAGTAACCGCCTCTGTGTGTTTTTCCAGCCGCACCACCAGGGTTTTGATCGAAAGGGCGTGAAAACTTCACCAGAATGGTCATGGTGTCCCCGGAGGTTACCTAAAAGAAACAAAAATATCTAAAGTCCATCGAGGTTGGGTTGGGGGAGGTTTTGGAGGGTAGGAAGACAGACAAAAATACTGACTGTATATTTCTAAAAAGAACCAAAAGTGATCCCTGTGACGATTTGTATCCCAGCCACGCTTTTATTTTAGCTGTGCATATGGAATGATATGCCCACACGGCCATAGCACCGGCTTAAGCGGTATTATATACAGATATTTCCGAGCGACAATAGCCCTATCTGTTGAAAAATGATGAAATATGTGCCCGCTAAAAACGACCCAAACGAGGGAGTATTTATTGAATGCAAGTTCGTATTCAGAACAAATACCTGTGAGGCCCGACGCCGATCAAGCGCTACATTCTCCGACATGTTTACAAGTCACAAAACAACAATCACAATGATTTGTATAGAGGGCAAGCCTCGGGGACGAAACGTATTACTTATGACCGCTTTAAGGTATTGCTGTCCAAAACAGCAATATTTTCATAATATTCCCCCATTAATTATGTTTTACCATTTACCATTTTGTAATAGTAGTTTTCTCTTCCAGGAGTCCTTTAGTGTTCAGTGAAGTTTCGCAGATTAGTCAACTCAATTCGTCCTTTGTGTAGTCCTGGGTTATTATCACTTGACCGCGCCTCCATTCCGTATATATTTGAAAAGGACGGAATTCTGCTCTTCAAAATCGTCATCTTTGGTGTAAGGTAGGGTATATAGTGAAGAGATATATCAGCTTTTACAGCGTTAGAGACTTTACAGTCATTGTTTTACCCAGCTTCTTCCTCAGTTTCCATTTACTGAGATGTCTTTTAAAATAGTTCAGTTTCGAAAGGTAATTAAATTCCGCATTGCTTAAATACCCTCAGTTCATTTACCCGGAATAATTTGATTTCTTGACAGATTGAATTTGTATTTTCAATATTGATTTTCAAGCCAGAATATTCGTAAAAGTGCCTTAGCTGTTTAGTGCTTCACTATAAGACCAATCTCACTCAACACCAATAAGATCACTCACCAATCTCCAATGTACGAGTTGTCACAGCGAAACAAGGTTTGAAAGTTATTTGCGAGATCGTTGTCAGCGAGTAGTGTTGCATGGTAAAGAATCGACAGTATTACGTCTACACGCGGGAGTGCCCCAAGGCTCTGTCCTTGGTCCTCTTCTCTTTTTGCTATTCATAAATGATCTGCCTAGCAATATTATAAACAACATCCGTTTATCTGCTGATGACACCTGCCTATACATAATTGCAGACAACCTTAACGCCCAGATTACGTCTATCAACCAGGATTTAAATATAATTTCCCAATGGGCGAAAACATGGCTCGTGGATTTTAATGCCACTAAAACAGTTTCCCTTTTAGTCTCCCTACGACATTTCCCCACGGCTTTCCCGATTATGTTTGAAAATTCAATCTCAAACCATTCGTTGAATCACAAACATCTTGGCATAACATTCAACAACAAAGGCAATTGGCATGATCATGTGGAAAATATCATAATTAAGGCCCAAAGCAAGCTTTCAATTTTCAAAGGCCTAAAATATATTTTAGATCGGAAATCCCTTGAAATTATGTACAAGAGCTTCATAAGACCAAGTCTGGAATATGCTGACATCGTCTGGGATAATCTGCCCCAAAGTAAAATAATTAGATTAGAAAATATACAAAAAGACGCTCTCAGAACCATAACAGGTGTTACCAGAAGTGTTAGTTCAGAAACGCTGTATATTGAAGCAGGATTTGAACAACTTGTACGAAGACGCCAAATTCACAGACTCGTGATGTTCTGCCGTATTGCCAATGGCATGACGAATCTGCATTTGTTGAAACACCTCCCCGCGCCCGTTTTCGTTCGTAATCCTTATAACACGCGCAATGCAAACCAGTTCACATCGTATAGATGTCGAACAGAATTATTTCGAGGATCTTTTTTTCCGACCACACTCCGTGAATGGAATGCTCTCCCTGAACCGGTTACTAGCTCACCTACAATTTCTGCGTTCAAACGAAAATTACAGAATATGCATAAAATTTCCACTCCACCGCCATGGTATTATGTATGTCATAGGAAAGAGAATATTCAACTGTGTCGTCTCAGGAATGGATGTAGCAATCTGAAGAGACATTTATTTAATAATTTTCTTTCAGATACTACAAAATGTAACTGTGGGTATCCTAACGAAACAGTAGACCATTTCTTCTTTCATTGTCCAAAATTTCATAACCCAAGGACTCATTTCCTCAACAACTTGTTTACAATTTGTAAAGGTCACGAAATCCCAACACCAAAACGTTTGTTATTTGGCGATCACGACACGGACGCAAAAATAAATATTAAAATTCAAAAATTCTTAGGAACCTACATCACAGAAAGTAAACGCTTTGATTAGAACAAATCTGAACAAAATATATTTTGGATCCGTGAACTTGTTCAAATGATATATATTGTGATTCACGATAGTCGACCCGACGGAGAAGTCAAACTATCCAGTGACACCCCGAGTCTCTTCGTAATACAGATATATGTATGTACTTTTTTATTATTATTATTATTACTATTTGTTTATTTAGATTAATTTTTTTTTCTTTCTTTTTTTCCTTTATTATTATTTTCACCTTTTTTCCAATACTTACCTCTCCGAGCCGATCATAATATATGTTATACTGTTAAACTAAATTCATTCTTGTACTTTTTTGCTGTATGTGGGAGACACAATAATAAGCTTGCTTAATGTGCTCCCCACTAATTGTGAATGTAAATGAAATACTATTTAAATCAAACAGCTCACCAATTACCAGTATACGAGTTGTCAGAGCATTTCCATCATAGCTCTCTCGATTTGTATCTAATACCGCTTATGCCGGTGCTAGGGGCCGTGTGGTCATATCATCCAAGTTGCCACACGAACAGGTACAATAAAAGCGTACCTGAGATACAACACATATCACGAATCGTTAGATTCTTGGTGTGTGCTTTAGAATAGATTTACCAGAAGACTATTCTGTGAAGTCATGTGACGCAGTCAGTATGTCGGCACCTCTTCCCACTTCCCTTATATGTGTTGTAATTTTTACCTGTATATGGCGAGATTCTGCTGGTGGACCTTTCGTCCCCGAGGCCCGCCCCCTATACAGACCTTTTGGTCTTTGATATATGTTGCCATTTGTGGGAAGTAGATGCTGGGTCGACTTCGGGCCTTACAGACTAGTCTTTTGTGTTAATTGCCGTCATTTACATCTGACGACGATACAGCTCACTAATCTCCAATGTACGAGTTGTCACAGCGAAACAGCTCACCAATTACCAGTATACGAGTTGTCAGAGCATTTCCATCATAGCCCTCTCGATTTGTATCTAATACCGCTTATGCCGGTGCTAGGGGCCGTGTGGTCATATCATCCAAGTTGCCACATGAACAGGTACAATAAAAGCGTACCTGAGATACAACACATATCACGAATCGTTAGATTCTTGGTGTGTGCTTTAGAATAGATTTACCAGAAGACTATTCTGTGAAGTCATGTGACGCAGTCAGTATGTCGGCACCTCTTCCCACTTCCCTTATATGTGTTGTAATTTTTACCTGTATATGGCGAGATTCTGCTGGTGGACGTTTCGTCCCCGAGGCCCGCCCCCTGTACAGACCTTTTGGTCTTTGATATATGTTGGCATTTGTGGGAACTTGATGCTGGGTCGACATCGGGCCTTACAGACTAGTCTTTTGTGTTAATTGCCGTCATTTACATCTGACGACGATACAGCACACCAATCTCCAATGTACGAGTTGTCACAGCGAAACAGCTCACCAATTACCAGTATACGAGTTGTCAGAGCATTTCCATCATAGCTCTCTCGATTTGTATCTAATACCGCTTATGCCGGTGCTAGGGGCCGTGTGGTCATATCATCCAATTTGCCACATGAACAGGTACAATAAAAGCGTACCTGAGATACAACAAATATCACGAATCGTTATATTCTTGGTGTGTGCTTTAGAATAGATTTACCAGAAGACTATTCTGTGAAGTCATGTGACGCAGTCAGTATGTCGGCACCTCTTCCCACTTCCCTTATATGTGTTGCAATTTTTACCTGTATATGGCGAGATTATGCTGGTGGACGTTTCGTCCCCGAGGCCCGCCCCCTGTACAGACCTTTTGGTCTTTGATATATGTTGGCATTTGTGGGAAGTTGATGCTGGGTCGACATCGGGCCTTACCGACTAGCCTTTTGTGTTAATTGCCGTCATTTACATCTGACGACGATACAGCTCACCAATCTCCAATGTACGAGTTGTCACAGCGAAACAGCTCACCAATTACCAGTATACGAGTTGTCAGAGCATTTCCATCATAGCTCTCTAGATTTGTATCTAATACCGCTTATGCCGGTGCTAGGGGCCGTGTGGTCATATCATCCAAGTTGCCACATGAACAGGTACAATAAAAGCGTACCTGAGATACAACACATATCACGAATCGTTAGATTCTTGGTGTGTGCTTTAGAATAGGTTACCAGAAGACTATTCTGTGAAGTCATGTGACGCAGTCAGTATGTCGGCACCTCTTCCCACTTCCCTTATATGTGTTGTAATTTTTACCTGTATATGGCGAGATTCTGCTGGTGGACGTTTCGTCCCCGAGGCCCGCCCCCTGTACAGACCTTTTGGTCTTTGATATATGTTGGCATTTGTGGGAAGTTGATGCTGGGTCGACATCGGGCCTTACAGACTAGTCTTTTGTGTTAATTACCGTCATTTACATCTGACGACGATACAGCACACCAATCTCCAACGTACGAGTTGTCACAGCGAAACAGCTCACCAATTACCAGTATACGAGTTGTCAGAGCATTTCCATCATAGCTCTCTCGATTTGTATCTAATACCGCTTATGCCGGTGCTAGGGGCCGTGTGGTCATATCATCCAAGTTGCCACATGAACAGGTACAATAAAAGCGTACCTGAGATACAACACATATCACGAATCGTTAGATTCTTGGTGTGTGCTTTAGAATAGGTTAACCAGAAGACTATTCTGTGAAGTCATGTGACGCAGTCAGTATGTCGGCACCTCTTCCCACTTCCCTTATATGTGTTGTAATTTTTACCTGTATATGGCGAGATTCTGCTGGTGGACGTTTCGTCCCCGAGGCCCGCCCCCTGTACAGACCTTTTGGTCTTTGATATATGTTGGCATTTGTGGGAAGTTGATGCTGGGTCGACATCGGGCCTTACAGACTAGTCTTTTGTGTTAAATGCCGTCATTTACATCTGACGACGATACAGCTCACCAATCTCCAATGTACGAGTTGTCACAGCGAAACAGCTCACCAATTACCAGTATACGAGTTGTCAGAGCATTTCCATCATAGCTCTCTAGATTTGTATCTAATACCGCTTATGCCGGTGCTAGGGGCCGTGTGGTCATATCATCCAAGTTGCCACATGAACAGGTACAATAAAAGCGTACCTGAGATACAACACATATCACGAATCGTTAGATTATTGGTGTGTGCTTTAGAATAGATTTACCAGAAGACTATTCTGTGAAGTCATGTGACGCAGTCAGTATGTCAGCACCTCTTCCCACTTCCCTTATATGTGTTGTAATTTTTACCTGTATATGGCGAGATTCTGCTGGTGGACGTTTCGTCCCCGAGGCCCGCCCCCTGTACAGACCTTTTGGTCTTTGATATATGTTGGCATTTGTGGGAAGTTGATGCTGGGTCGACGTCGGGCCTTACAGACTAGTCTTTTGTGTTAATTGCCGTCATTTACATCTGACGACGATACAGCTCACCAATCTCCAATGTACGAGTTGTCACAGCGAAACAGCTCACCAATTACCAGTATACGAGTTGTCAGAGCATTTCCATCATAGCTCTCTCGATTTGTATCTAATACCGCTTATGCCGGTGCTAGGGGCCGTGTGGTCATATCATCCAAGTTGCCACATGAACAGGTACAATAAAAGCGTACCTGAGATACAACACATATCACGAATCGTTATATTCTTGGTGTGTGCTTTAGAATAGATTTACCAGAAGACTATTCTGTGAAGTCATTTGACGCAGTCAGTATGTAGGCACCTCTTCCCACTTCCCTTATATGTGTTGTAATTTTTACCTGTATATGGCGAGATTCTGCTGGTGGACGTTTCGTCGCCGAGGCCCGCCCCCTGTACAAACCTTTTGGTCTTTGATATATGTTGGCATTTGTGGGAAGTTGATGCTGGGTCGACATCGGGCCTTACAGACTAGTCTTTTGTGTTAAATGCCGTCATTTACATCTGACGACGATACAGCTCACCAATCTCCAATGTACGAGTTGTCACAGCGAAACAGCTCACCAATTACCAGTATACGAGTTGTCAGAGCATTTCCATCATAGCTCTCTAGATTTGTATCTAATACCGCTTATGCCGGTGCTAGGGGCCGTGTGGTCATATCATCCAAGTTGCCACATGAACAGGTACAATAAAAGCGTACCTGAGATACAACACATATCACGAATCGTTAGATTCCTGGTGTGTGCTTTAGAATAGATTTACCAGAAGACTGTTCTGTGAAGTCATGTGACGCAGTCAGTATGTCGGCACCTCTTCCCACTTCCTTATATGTGTTGTAATTGTACTAAGCGTCATGAATCAGCTGAGTGTCATCTGCGTATTGACAGTTTTTGGATTCAGTATTGGCTATCCAAATTCCCTTGATGTCTTCATTGTCCCTAATCTTTCACAGGACCTCGGCACACAATCAAAGAAAGGAGACAGGTGGCCATTTTCAACGATGCAACTTTACATATTGTTATAAAAAAGTTTAAAACAATTTTGAATGGATTGTCCCGAAGTAAATGTTCTAAAAAGTCTCTTTATGAAATCCCAGGATATAGAATCAATGTTCCAAAAATATGAAATCCGTATCGCTGATCAGTATTCTTAATCCATAATATTCGCTGTAAAGTCGTCATCTAAAGAATGATGTATCTCAGTCACGCTTTGATTGTGACTGTTCATAAGAGTACCATTAGGATCTTGAAGTACATGGGTGCATACGGCCCCTAGTCCCGGGTTAAGCGGAATTAGACCCAAGTTACGAAACGTAGCGCCATAGATCTTGCACGCTACATTCGTATTTTGCTATCAGCATGCGATATGTATCGCCAAATTTGAGAAACTTTGAGTGGAGGCGCTTGGTGGTGTAGCCCTGTTTTATAAGTTTATGCAACAATGTTTTGTGACGTTGATTAAAATTGTCACATTTAACACAGGATCTAGCAAATGCTACTAGGCGTGATATGTATACGCCATATGCAGGTCCCACAGGAATATGACTGTCCAGAAAGGGATAGCTTACGATGTCGAAAAAGCATAGCATAGAACATATATAGCATGGAAAACCCTATATGGGTCTAAGAAAAAATCTTGTAAGATCCTATTAAACAATCTTTTTTGTATTCTATTGACAAATCCTGTAGAGTCCTCCTATAAGATTTCTCCCCATATGATTCTATAGGATCTTTTGCTTACGGAAACGGTTATAAACCGATGTGTCCATCTCTGGAGCTGATGAGTTGAATATGATTGTGATATTATCGACGTCACAATATGACTAAGGCGTTTTTCCGTTTGAAACGTCTACGTAGGTGAGCCAATTGGTCGGCATCATATTTGATAAATACTGAAGAAAACGTGATTTGTTTTGCTTCTGTTGGGCGGGATATATTTGGGAATTTTTACTGACTTTGGAGTGCATAGTCAACTGCCTTGAAATAACTGGTCATATTTATCTCCATATTATACATACGTGTAACTAGATTTTGGTGTTAATTATAACAAAATCAAACGGTCATGTAATCGTAGATTTGGGGAGAGCACCGTGACTATCTTATGGGTGTGCTATTTGGTGACCGGGTTTCTTGACCTAATAGCGGCCCGGTCTATTAGGTGCTGGGAAAAAACACATGAACACCTCTATATAACATTGAGAAATTCTCTAGTATCCTTCAAAGAAATCATGTAGGAACATATAGTATTCTCCAAAGAAATCCTATAGGATCCTATTGAAAAATCTTGCATGATCCCGTTGAAAAATCCTATAGATCCTCCAGTTAAAAAATCTGTCCATCTTTCGAGTTAAAGTATTGTGATATATTACCGAGGTAACATCAGATTATTTAAACCTAACAGTCCTTAACTCCTCTTCCGGGAAGTATTTAAGGATTTTCTAGAATCATTAGTTTGAAACATCTACATAGGTTAGTTAATTGTTTGAGGCATCAAGTGTATTATTGGATTATTAGCTCCGGCGGGACCTTCCTCTACTACGTGTAAGATCAAGGTCACGGCGACAAGTCATTCGCCAGCTCTAGTTGTTGGAAAATACTGGACGGTCCATATTTGCCCTCGTCAGTTGCCACAAGCAATAATATAATTCCCCTCTGTATCATCTCGCCAATATATTAAACCCTTGTTTGCAACAAATTATCCAGTTTTAATTTAATCGGTTTAAAACTCACATTTATTGAATAGAAAAGGTGCAGTGTTTGATAAATACGTCTTAATAGAAGAACTTGGTCTGCATTACTAATCATTATTATAAATATATATAAAATAAATAGAACTTGCCAGAACTCCCCAACAACAACCACGCACAATAGTTAAACGGCAATTCTTCCATACTCCCGATCGTAATATACTGTGTTACAGGACATTTACACAAAACTACGAGATCCACCGGTGATTCTTAGGCTCTACTGAATTAGCAAAACGTCAAATATGGTACACCGAAGGAACGTTTATCCCTCCAGCTGAAGATGTTGCTATGATTGTGACGTATGTCTGAGGTTACTCGAACGCTACAAGGGCCCCAGCAGCATTAAAGAAGTTACCGTACTGGATCAATTCGTATGGCGACCCAAACTCGACATGATAAGACGTGTTAATGCTAATGGTCGATTAATTCATGCTCGATATTTATTAAAAATTCACCTTGTATTGACCGAATTAGTTTCTCTTCAATGAATAGGACAGAAAAAATGTATATCGGGGATATAGGCTGACACGGCGAGGTCGATACGACTAAAGGGGAAATTTTCTGTTAAACACCGGATTGTAACCGCTGTTCCAAGCCATTCACATAGATGCTTTTGTACCAGATGGTTCTAGCATAGCTCATGTCGTCTGGTCAAGAATTTCTGGTAATGAATGAACCAAATAGTATGGCAATTTATAGAGAGGAAAATAAAAAGTTATTGAAAACTTCATCGATTTTAAAATATCACGGAGTAATGGTGATCATTTTGTCCAGTTCAATTTGCTTTAAACGCTACAGTAAAAAAATGTATGCAGAGCCAACCATTGTGTACGTACATATGAAACATATTGAAGCTTAATAAAACATGTTGAAGATTTAACTTTGCCATAATGGTGGTCAGACGACCTGAAGTTTGTGTGAATTCGTCTCAACTCGATAAGTGGCGTTATTCGTCTGAAACGTTTTATTCGCGAAGCGTCGTACAAATCAATTTCTGTATAGGCCAGGGCTGATGAAAAACATCATACAGGCTCCTTTCTCGCATCTGGTCGAATCCATGCCAAAGTTCACAATGACAAGTTAATATGCTCTCCTGGTCTGAGAGGATATGTCATCACATCAATAAGGGTCGACATCAGATCGTTTTAACTATCATCTCCACAAGTCCAGTTAAATCCTAAATCCTCGCAGAGGGTTAACCTGGATAATTTTGGTTATTCAAATTAGTTCTTGAGTTCTTGCTCCTATTATACAATCTTTTACATTTCATCCATCGCGTTTGTTTTGAATTAGCATGTCGGTATCCCAAACCTGCGGTTTGTGCTTTGACTTCCGATGTCGATTTCAGCTTGACAATCAAGGCAGTATAGAATAGAAGTAATGTTTTCATAGGCGTGCTCAGTGGTTATTTTACGCACGGTTAGTGTGGGAAAGTTTATATTTTTAAAAAAGGGCGAAGCCCGCGCCCTAAACTTTATTTCTATTATTTATATTCTATTGCACTACCCAAATTGATTATCAACAAAGATTTAATGAAAAGTTGAAAACATATTATAAACTTTGACAACCTTTCTCCGCTTTCTTGAAAAAACCTCGTCCACTGATCTGCTGATGCTTCTGTCTCGGTTGGCATCGTGCCAATGTCAGTGGACGAGTTTATGCGGTCTCTCAAATGGAAACAACAGTTAAACTTGAAAAAGAAATTTCATCTTGTAATTTATTTGTTTGTTTTATTCGACTGTTACTTGTGTGAATGCAGACATCCCTTTCTTCATCCGAATACCTGCACTTGACCGGTGTTGATTTCACATAACCGCGCTAAAAACGTGTAATAATTGCACGGTTAGCTCGATGTTAATGACACAAGTGTTATAGAATCCCGAATCTTGCATTTTCGACAAACCGACGAACGGCCTAAACGAGCACTGGAGAGATAGTTCGTAATATCTATTCACTTGAGCAATTTCGTGGTTGCAATGTAAAAACTGTTTGTTGATCATCATTACCATTTGACAGAGCATCTAATTTGTTTATTCTTCTATAATGTCTATAAGATAAAGGTTTTCAACGTGAATCTGTCATAGGCTGTTACACTGACGGTGGAGAGTTACGACAATGACAATAGGAGAATATCCATTGACTGTACACCTGAACCCACTCATATAATCACGATAATGCAAGCGACTCCAACAAAATAATATCAAATTGTTTTTTTGTTTTTTTTTTGCCGATAAACTTTGCCGAATTTTATAACCAAAAATAAACCTAAAATCGTTCTGCTCATAGGATAACTACAAATAACTACAATACAACTCTACACAAGGAATCCACTTGGAAGTATCAGTACAAGTTGGTATCAGCATAAGTTGGTATCAGCATATCACTATCGAAGCCGGGTGCGGCCATTCGTGCCTTCGTAACTTCGCCTTACTCACAACGCGAAGCGACGAAGCCGCGAAGGAGCGAAGGCGCGAAGTCGCGAAGGCGAAGCTGCGAAGCTGCGAAGCTACGAAGCGGCGAAGGCGAAGACGCGAAGGGACGAAGGCGAAGACGCGAAGGGACGAAGCGAAGTGACGAAGTTGTACAGCATCGTCCCTTCGTGTCTTCGCCTTCGCTCCTTCGTGGCTTCGCCTTCGCCCCTTCGTGTCTTCGCCCCTTCGCCTTCGTCTCTTCGCGCCTTCGCCCCTCTTCGCCCCTTCGCGTCTTCGCCCTTTCGTCCCTTCGCGGCTTCGCCCCTCCGCCCCTTCGCCCCTTCGCGTCTTCGCGTCTTCGCCCCTTCGTCGCTTCGCCCCTTCGCGGCTTCGCCTCTTCGCGTCTACGCGCCTTCGCCTCTTCGCGCCTTCGCGTCTTCGCCTAATTATTATCATCTTTATTCCGGAGAGCATGAATGGTATATGTACATACATGAGTAAATAATAAGTTCAATGAAACAAGCGCAATGAGATACAATTTGTTTTTGTCTTTTCTTGCAAGATGCAAACTTTGCTTGCCATTAAACGTTTTCCATGTCGTGTATATTTTACACACAGCTAATATAAATACAGTTTTATATACATTATAGTTACAGTCCTGCAATATTTTTGCAGTGAGTATGTATGTCACAGATCACAGTCGTCTGGAACATAACTATCCAATTTCACCGATAATTGACGTTTAGAGAACAATAATACCGATAATATATGTATACCTACATGGGTAAATAATTATGTTCAATGGAACAAGCGCAATGAGATACAGATTTATTATGCCTTTTCTTATAAGATTCCCACATTACTTGCCATGACACTTTTTCCATTTCGTTTATATTTTATACATAGTTAATTTAAATGCATTTTTAGATACATTTTAGGTTCTGACCTGAATTACTTTACAGTGGGTATGAATGTCGCAGATCAGTCGTTAGCAATTTCACAATATGTCACCGATAATTAAGAATTAAAGAACAGTGCTACTGATAATACTGACTTTTCATTTCGTTGATACTTTTCCCAGAGTTAATTCTGAAATCGTCGTATTCATCTGCTATGTCATACTGTAGTGGACCACCCAACAACAAATGTAAAAGGTCCCAATCATCTAAACCATGCAAATATACGCTAAAGTTGATATCAATAATATTCAAGAAAGGACACCATAATCGTATTTTTTCCGTCTTATCACAAGACAATACTATGTGTTCTAAAACATCAGAATACAGCTTTCCACATATGTGACACAGTCCGTTTTGATTCATTTCTCGCACCGTAATTATCAGAGTCATTAGGTAATGTATAGAGTCTTTGTGTTGCGGATACCGTCTCGCCAGCTGCCACCAGACGGACGGTACCAGTTTGTTGTGCACTTCTACAAATCTATTAAAATCAGTGTCTAGTTCCATTCTTCCCAACCACAAACGCTCCTCAAACGTCCGTACGGCACTGGTCGCGATTCTTTTCCATCTCTCGGTTGATGGAAAATTACTGCAGTCGGTATACTCTACTAAAACGTCCCTTAAGTTATATTTTTCTAGAATTTTCATCATGTCAGGAACAAAGCCCAGCTGAGTTTCGTGAGCGGGGTTTAACATGAAAGAGTACAGCGAACACAGTGAAGTGCAATCGGGCATTGGTTCAAATTTGTAGCTCCGATGAACGCTTCTGGGAATAATTTGAAGCCTCAATTCATTACCATACAAGTCTGAGGTTTCATTGTGTAGACTCCAGGAAAATCCCCCAATTTTAAAGGTTTTGGATGCGGAGAAAAATCACCCTTATTAAAGACGAACATAAATGGGTTACTTTCAAGTCTTAGCCTTCACTGATCGGGAGACAACAGTTAAAAGTCAGACATGCCAGACGGATTACGCCTGTCAAAGATCTCAGACGGATCTCCATAAGCTTTCAAAGACTATATACTATCTTTATCATCAGGTGTTAATCTTTAGCCGGAGAAAGCCTTTTAGGATTGCTTTATTCTATCAAACGATGCTCAGGGGATACTGAATACAAAAGGCTTAAAGTTTGCAGTTTTTCCTCTCATATTTTGTGACACAATGCAGATCTTTATTACAGAAAGTTTCCTCTCTACTTTCCAAAGAGGACATAACTCTACTCATAACGCTTGGCAGTATTATAATCATTACAATGTATCTAGCACTATCTGAAAGCACCAAGTATTGACTTCGTTGGAGATAGATCTGGGTTGAACAGCTTGGAATTTTGAATGCGTTGAACGTCGTAGCGTTCTTTGCAAGCTAATACATAACTGACGCATTGACTTTGCTTTCAAACTATTCAAACACCGAGAAAAAAAAAGTTTAATACACTGAAGTATGTCATCAATACAAAATTTAGTCAATTACAAGCGTCTAGTTCGTCATTCATAATCCAGCCGTCGTCCATTAGAGAATATCCGCGTCCATAATCCAAAGACCTATTCCATTTTCCATATAACAGTATTAGCACCAAATTCAAAAAGACAATCATAGTATACAAAAACATATGCTTGTTTCCTGCAAGAGAGAAGCGGTCAACAGTTTTCAATGATGCCGGCAAGACATCATGATGTTCCAAAAATATCAAATCCGTATCGCTGATCAGTATTCTTAATCCATAATATTCGTTGTAAAGTCGTCATCTAAAGAATGATGTATCTCAGTCACGCTTTGATTGTGACTGTTCATATGAGTACCATGAGGATCTTGAAGTACATGGGTTCATACGGCCCCTAGCCCCGGGTTAAGCGGAATTAGACACAAGTTACGAAACGTAGCGCCATAGATCTTGCACGCTACGTTCGTATTTTGCTATCAGCATGCGATATGTATCGCCAAATTTGAGCAACGTAGGCGCTTGGTGGAATAGCCCTGATAGTCAAGACTGATCATATTGAGACTCCACATTGTTCATCATCTGTTACTGTTCAGATACACTGTTGGTCAGATTCAACGAATGCTAATACATGTTCTCTACTGTTCTCTATATATAACCAACTGTTGGCTCCGCATATATTCTCTTTCTACTGTAGCGTTTATAGCAAACTGAACTGGACAAAATGATCTAAATCAATACGTGATATTTTATTATATAATTTTTTAGATAATATTTTTATTGCTAACTGAAATAACAGTGACATTTTAGAATATATCGTACTTCTGACATTCACTCCCACAGACACACAGACACACACTCTTACACACTATATTTCATACATGATTCTGCGACATATACACAAATTGTTTCGCCATGCTAATATAGTGAAACATGATTTTCATACAGACGCTAGTCGTTCACAGCTCTATTGGAATGGCGAAACATATATATTTCACTCTTTATCCATGAGATTAAGCAGTAACGAAAATAAACTTTTGGTACGTCTAAGCATGTACATATAATAAAGAAGAATATATTATGCATGTGTACGTGTACTCGATCGCTGGCTGAAGCACCGAGCCATGGTTCCCAGGTTGTATTGAACTCATCAAGACTGTTTTAATGAGATAAATTTTTCGATCGAGTACTTTTGATAATATTTTGAATGGCCAAGATTGGAAGGGATCGACTTTTGAATTTGGATTTGTAAATGTATTGTTTCGTGACCAATGTTATAAGATTAGTCTGTAAGGCTCGATGTCGACCCAGCATCAACTTCTCACAAATGCCAACATATATCAAAGAACAAAAGGTCTGTACAGGGGGCGGGCCTCGGGGACGAAACGTCCACTAGCAGAATCTCGCCTTCAACAGGTAAAAATTACAACACATATAAGGGAAGTGGGAAGAGGTGCCGACATACTGACTGCGTCACATGACTTCACAGAGTAGTCTTCTGGTTAACCTATTCTAAAGCACATACCAAGGATCTAACGATTCGTAATATGTTTTGTATCTCAGGTACGTTTTTATTGTACCTGTTCATGTGGCAACTTGGATGTTATGACCACACGGCCCTTAGCACCGGCATAAGCGATATTAGATACAAATCTAGAGAGCTATGATGGAAATGCTCTGATAACCCGTATATTGTAATTGGTGAGCTGTGTCGCTGTGACAACTCGTACACTGGGGATTGGTGAGCTGTATCATCGTCAGATGAAAATAACGACATTTAACACAAAAGACTAGTCTGTAAGGCCCGATGTCGACCAAGCATCAACTTTCCACAATGCCAACATATATCAAAGACCAAAAGGTCTGTGCAGGGGGCGGGCCTCGGGGACGAAATGTCCACCAGCATAATCTCGCCGTATACAGGTAAAAATTACAACGCATATAAGGGAAGTGGGAAGAGGTGCCGACATACTGACAGAGCCACATGACGTCACAGTATAGTCTTCTGGTTAACCTATTCTAAAGCACATACCAAGAATCTAACGATTCGTGATATGTGTTGTATCTCAGGTACGCTTTTCAAATCACTCAAATCCTGCATATAGATGTATTTCCAAACCTCAGTACGTTGATTTCTATTCAAAGAAACCCTCCATTATTCCACCTCTTGGAATTCGTTCGAAACCACACATTGTAGAAGCTGGTATTAAGCTTAATCAAATTTTACCCAACAAGCTCTTGCCAAATCCACCATGGCAGTTAATCAAAGCAGAAGTAGATATTACATTGACGAAATATAAAAGGCAGACACAAGCCAGCTCGTGTATACACAAGAATTTGGTCTACTAAGAGAGAAATACAGATCGCATCAGGCTATTGATACAGATGGTTTTAAAGATGGTGAGAGAGTAGCATGTGCTACTATATTTAGTTCCAAAACTAAAACCTATCGACTACCAGGTAAAAGTTCGATATTCACTGCAGAAGCAAAACCTATATCGTCATCTTTAGAAGGTATTGGGTCCACTGAACGGAGAAATAGATCATATTCTCAGATTCACTGTCATGCCTTCAAGCGATTGAAAGTAGAAATTCAACTCATCCCACCATCTTGAATATTCTACAATTATATGACTGTAAATTTGATCAACAGATTGATATTGTGTTTTGTTGGATACTTAGTCACGTTGACATCAAAGGTAATACTGAAGCTGGTAAAATCGCTAAGGCAGCCATAGATGATGAGGTTGATCCTGTTGGAATCCCATACTGTTATTTCAGACCATCTGTCTCTTTTCCTCTCTCCCAATTAGGACCCTACTTTTTTAATGAACCGAGGCTGGTTACCATGAATCGGAAATTTCTAAATGGGCCGGGGCTGGTCTTATATAAAATGTGAGAATTGACTTTCATTTAGATACATGTCTGTCCTGTTCTCTATCAATTATCGAGCGACTGTTAGACGTGCTCATTTACACACAGAACGCTGTTGTACGGTGTGCAATTCTGAATGTGGCGTAATTGTAACTTAATTTCCCTTCCATACTAATGTGTGACTGGCTAAGCTAGCATGCCCTCTTTGATCTCAATAGCTTCTTGCCATATTCACGAAAAGGGGGGAAATATTCAAGTAGAGCAAACAATGTCGTTAATACGCAGCTCCATGTATAAATAAGGAACACAATCTAATCTACAGAAAGAGAAAACCATTGGGCAAAATGGTTAGCCCGACGACATAAGCTAAACGGAATGCTATTATCGCATGCAGACTTATCTCCCTTCCATATTTGAATCATCAAAACAATAAACAATTGAGTCTTTCATTAAATCGATAGTGACTATGTACATATGGCGTAATTTTAATTGTTTGATTGTCGGGTTTGTTCCATCTATTTCTGGATAATAATCTAATGGGCACTTTCTTCGTGCCTTGATAAATTTGTTATGTACACTGTATTTTGAAGGAAATCGTCATCAAGTCCTTCATCTGTAGTGCAAAATAAATATTTCTCAGTATGCTTCATGTTAGAGCCAGTGGGTGTGTTGGATGCGAGATTTGCGGCTTGCCTGTAGCAATTTCCGCTGTGATGGGAATTTCAGTGCGTTAATCGCCAAAAAAAAATGATATTATTTTGTCGCATGCATTATCATGATTATGTGAGTGTGTTCAGGTGTATAGCGAATGGACATTCTCCTATTGTTATAGCTGTAACTCTCCACCGTCAGTGTAACACCCTATGACAGATTTATACCTTGAAAATCGTCACATTACGGAACGCAAAGGGCTCTTGTTTTGAATAGATCAGCGTCTAATTAGCTTATTCTTCTATCATGTCTATAAGATAAACCGTACTGGTTGATGTATAGTCGTATGTTCTCTTTCAACGGTGATAAAAAAAACATGTAAATAATTCGTCCTGTGTGGATCGTGATCCATTTAAATTACAACGCATATAAGGGAAGTGGGAAAAGGTGCCGACATACTGACAGAGCCACATGACTTCACAGTATAGTCTTCTGGTTAACATATACTAAAGCATTTACAGACTGAATGTTCTTGTTACACGGATTGGGCGAGGTTACAATTATGAAATCATCCCTTCACATAGGGCCACTCAGTCTAGGCCCAACAAATCAATGGGCACTATTAGCTGTAACCGAGATGTACCCCACCAATGAGGTCTTGTCGACAAATTTAAAGATGTAATCAGCCTCAAATCTAGGCTGGAATCGATCTCTCCCAAACTTCGCGAATGTGACATATGTTACCACGGATACAACATAAAACACTTTTGACCATAAACAACTAAACTTGTTTCTACCATTCACGAGAAAATAGAAGGAATATGTTTTTAGGAATTTATTTTTCGACGGCCGTGTCAACAAGCGTTTACACATGTGGTGCATTCTCCCTACGTATGCTCTGTCACTCTACCGAACCTTAGGCTCGAGCCGTAACGTTATCCCATGGCTGCAGCTGTTCAGCATTCAGATTCGTGAGCGTCGCTATGTCACTCACCATTTTCCTCTCCACGTACAGCACATATTCAATGGCAAAACAGAAAACCAGAGTTTCAAATTTTCTCTGACAAGATATTTTTGCATTCGTTGTATATGGCAATCCCACTATCACTAAATATAATACCTATGATGCTTTAGCAAACTTCAATGCTGAAAAAAACAGACGGGAGAGAGTTTACAAGATCCATCGATCTTTAACCTCTGATTCCTGTTGTGCAACGGGTGGTGAAACAACATTCTGTGGTCCATGGTTCCTTGTCACAAACGGCAGTGAAAGCAAGTACTGTGCAAATTCCAAGTACATGCCGATAACGTATGTTTCTGTTACGAATGGTTCGGTGGTGCGTGACGTGAATCGTAGTGAGAATGTGAACGTGAGGGATGATCGTTGGTGTTAATGTGGTGGTGTCCCCCGAGGCGATAGAGACCTTGCCGGTGTCCAATATGCAATGCTGAACTATTGCAAATGAACACTTCCTCTCGCGAGATGACGCCGTGACTTTCTTGTTGAACGTATAGCCAATGAACATTTCCCATCACGTGAACGCATGACTGTCAAGGGGCCTATGGAGACTACGGGTGTGGAGGGAAACCCTGTGCGTACATGTCCGATTCTTCTTCAAATTCGTTCAAATTAGAAGATGATATCTCACCAGCAAGTATGAACAGTGGGATTCTTCGCATGTTATAACCATATCGATGCAAATTCAATGAGAAATCCAAGAAAAATATATATATATATTATGGTTTTATACACTGGTGATGTTATTTAGTCGAGGAAGACTTTGTGAAAGGTGTTTTTAAAAGAGTCTGGTAAAAGATAAAGAGTTATATGAGACTTAAAAGTTTTAGTGTATCGACATGGTGGTTACATTCAGAGGACTGTAAAGAAATATGAGTAATGATTGTTCGACAAAGATTGATTTTTGATGTAACTTTGTTTAATATTTGATTTTTAGATGGAGAATTACGTTGTTCTAAATTACAATCATGGAAATGTCCTCATTTATTGCCCCAGATACATTATAGTGATTATAATACTGCCGAGTCTGATGAGTAAAGCAATGTCCTCTTTGGAAAATAGAGATGAGATTTTCTGTAATCAAGATCTAAATTGTGTCACAAAATATAGGAGAAAAAACTGCAAGCTTTAAGCCTTTTGTATTCAGCATCCCCTGAACATCGTTTGATAGAATAAAGAAACCTAAAGACTTTCTCCGGTTAAAACATGTCTTCCCAGATTCTTTGTAGTCGCGACATCTAATCTCCAAAGTTGCAGTATGGCACAGGATTTGGATTAATAACACATAGTTCGAAGTTGGTTTCGGTGCCTTTCGACATGCTTTTGTATATTGATTGTTCACAATCACATATGTGACCGAAGTTTGTTGTTTTCATTCTAGGGTGTTTTCTCCGCTGTTAACAAATATGTGCAAGGAATAAAGAACTTCATCTACACCTCCAAACATGGACTTGACTTGGTGCATCCGGGGTTTTGGAGTGTTGCACCATCAACAGTCAGATTAATTAATAACTCAGTTAATCAGATTTTATTTGTCTCATTAAAGTTACAAATGCAAAAGGCATTTTGGAAATTCTTTGTGTGTGGAACAAACATTTAAGTTTTTACAGGTGATATGATTATTATTAATTTCATGTGGCTTCGAACTCATATAAAGTGGATTTATACATGAATGATTGAAGCATTGAAGATTTGAACTGAGGTATGGATTTTGAAAAAAAGCATGTAATTGGAATTTTAATGTCCTTTCTTCCATTTACATTTTATTATATCTTGAAAGCTAATTTGCTCATAATTACCAGCTATGTTAAATGAACCTCGTCATATTCGGCATTGACTATTTGGCCCTAGCGCTGACAAATTAGTCATTTTTGCCTATATTTGCTGGCATAAGAATACAAGAACTGTCACCCAGCATTATCAGTATGATGTTTATTTCACCCACATTTGGCAAGATTTTTTTTTTAATTTTATTAATAATTTAATAACATGAATTTGAAACAACCCCAATATTTGTACGTTGTTCATGATTGAGCTGATCAAGTCAAAACTGTAGCCGCAGTGACCATTTGAAGTTCTCTGGTGAAATGTGAGAATCTGCTATGACAGGCATCAGAGCACTAATAATTTTGTTACTTGTTATGTATTAGCATAAAAAATTACAAAAAAAATCAGAAAACTACCGATGAATAAATCAACTTGGCATGACAATATTCACCTTGTGGGACACTGAGTGTGAACGTCTTGGCAGGAGTTGACCATGGAAATTTCAAATTCCCGCCATTGACAGCTGATTGGTGCTACCGAATGTCGTTCAATTTGTAAACAGGGAGCCTTCTCACTCTTCACTGATCATGTCTCCATCCATCATGCTTTTCCCAAAGTGGCCCAAATCAACACCAGGAAGTACAGTTTAAAGCCTCATCTGCAATTTGAAATATCAGATGTATCAGAAATGCTGAAAAACACAGCTCATAAAATCCATAAAGATCTGCTCTCAAATTTCTAAACAATGTAGATCTGGGCTCTGACCTGGAAGTGATTAACTCTGGTCTGATGCCATGAAGAGTTCATTGGTGTGTGACGTGGTCCGCGGTGAAACTGTGAAAGGAGGATGTGATATCGTTGGTCTTAACACCGGACACTCACGGGCTAGATACAGTTGTTAATTGGTTAATTATGTTGCTTGGGAGGGGGGGTCGAGGTTGTGAAGAAAATGGACCTTTTCGTCACGATCTTGGCCCCCATCAACATAATTAGCCAAATTAACAACGGTGACGGACCCCTGCGACCTGGCAAAGTACTGCCGAGTCGAGGACCACTGTGCGTACTCGTGGACTCGTCTTCAACCTCGTCCAGAGAGTATGAAAAGTAGGATTTTCGTATGTTATAGCCATATCGCTGCAAATTCAATGACAAATCTAAGAAAAATATATATTATGGTTACGCTGATGATGATATTTAGTCGGGGGAGATTTTGTGAAAGGTGTTTATGAGGAGTCCAGTAAAACATAAATAGTTATTTGAGACTTTAATGCAGAGTTTGCGATGGCCAATACTAAGTAGGGGCCTACAAGTATATGGACATGCAATCTAGGTAAACCAAGATGGTAAATCAGGGGAATACCATCTAGACGTTACGCTGTGAACACTTCATGCGAACTGTTCGCCGATATTCTGCGTGATCCCATAATGAGCCAATCACGACCATTTCTGACCGAGAAGTTCTTGCAAATCTCCAGAGTAAATTCGTCATTGTCCCAGCAGACAAAGCTCCAAATAATATAATATTCATATGTAAATATTACTATTACCAGGTGCTGGTTAAAGAATTGAGTGTAGACCTATCATCATCAAATACGTCTACTTACTCCCAAACTTCATTTACTCTGGAAGATTTATTTAACAATCACAAAACGTTTCTCAGGGAAAGAGGAATTTGTCTTCCAACCAATCATAACGACAAACCAAAAGTACACTGGACCCCCAAAATGCATAAATGACCATACAAAGCTAGATTCATAGCTGGTTCTAGAAGCTGCACCACCAAGCTTCTTTCAACCCTATTGACGAGGGCCCTTCAGGAGGTAAAAGTATTTTGGGAAAGGTATTGCGCCACTATTTCTAAAAACTCTGGCGTTGAATGTATGTGGATATTAAAAAACTCAAAATGTCTTACGGAGGAACTTGATGCTAAAGGTCACATACCGTACAGACATGTATCCACATGGGATTTCTCGACTCCTTATACTACAGTCCCTCATCAAGACCTTATTGACCGTCTAAGTTCATTAATAGTATCTGTGTTCAAGAAAACTGATCGTAGATATATTAATATTAATGTTAGCTCTACTACATACAAGAGATATCATTCATGGGATGTTTCTTTGTTTATAGAGTTGCTTGAATTTCCCATTAAAAATATCTATGTGAAATTTGGCAGCACAATATATCAACAGCATATAGGTATTCCAATGGGTACTAATTGCGCACTCCTGTTGGCTGACCTGTATCTGTTCTCTTATTAATATGACTATATGCAGGCGCTTCCAAAAACCGATCCATCCAAAGCCCGTTCCTTCTCATTCACCAAACGCTATATGGACGATCTTCTCGCTGTGGATAATCGCTATATAAATGACGCAGTGAAGGATATATATCCACCTTCACTGGATTTGAAGGAAACTACAGATAGCCCTACCGGCACATCATATTTAGATCTATATCTCTACAAAAATGAAGCGGGCATTCTCTCTTGTCGACTTTATGACAAAAGAGATGATTACAATTTCGACATCTTAAATTATCCCTTTCTGGACATTAATATTCCAGTGGGACCTGCATATGGCGTATACATATCTCGCCTAGTAGCATTTGCTAGATCCTGTGTTAATTGTGACGATTCCAATCAACGTCACAAAACATTGTTGCAGAAACTTATAAAACAGGGCTATTCCTCCAAGCGCCTCCAATCAAAGTTTCTCAAATTTGGCGATACATATCGCATGCTGATAGCAAAATACGAACGTGGCGTGCAAGATCTATGGCGTTACGTTTCGTAACTTGTGTCTAATTCCGCTTAACCCGGGGCTAGGGGCCGTATGAACCCATGTACTTCAAGATCGTCATGGTGCTCATATGAACAGCCACAATCAAAGCGTGACTGAGATACACCATTCTCTAGATAACGACTTTAGAACGATTATTATGGATTAAGAATACTGATCAGCGAACGGATTTTATATTTTTGGAACATCATGATGTCTTGTCGGCATCATTGAAAACTGTTGACCGCTTCTCTCTTGCAGGAAACTAACCTATGTTTATGTATATTATGATTGTCTTTTTTGAGTTTGATGCTAATACTGTTATATGGATATGGAATAGGTCTTTGGATTATGGACGCGGATATTCTTTAATGGACGATGGCTGAATTATGAATGACGGACTAGACGCTTGTATTTTCTCTCTGACAATGATTGACGTTTACTTCACGGAGATCAACATCTTCGCGCGGCACAATCTTTTGATATTTTCTACCCCCTAACAAAGCCAGACTTTTCGGCGGGAGTAAACTCTTTGATCTTCACGGACTCTGTCTGGAAATGATACCATATTTGGATACTGTTTCCCGATAATGTTTATAGATTAGTCCACGTGCTACCGCGTGTAATTACTGTTGGCGTGATTTCAACAAGCTATCTACCTGATTGGCTAACAAATATAGTTTCAGATTCACATGGCATTTATGTAGGTCTGAATTCAGATATAATATTTCGTGATATTATATCTGAGTTACCTAGATTGATGGACATGGTGGTTTCATTCAGAACACTGTAAAGTTTCGTAATGGCTGTTCGACAAAGATTGATTTTTAAAGTAACTTTGTTAGATATTTGATTTTTAGATAGAGCTTTATGTTGTCCTAACTATACAATCATAGAAATGTCCTCATTTCCTGCCCCAGATACATTATAATGATTAAAATACTGCCGAACCTAATGAGTAAAGCAATGCCTTCTTTGGAAAATAGAGTAATACAGATCTACATTGTGTCACAAAATATGGGAGGAAAAATTGCAAGCTTTCAGCCTTTTGCATTCAGTATCCCTTGAGTATCGTTTGGTAGAATACAGCAATCCTAAAAGGCTTTCCCCGGCTAAAGATTAACACCTGAGAATAAAGGTAATATATAGTCTGAAAGCTTATAGAAATCCGTCTGAGCTCTTTGACAGGCGTAATCCGTCTGGCATGTTTTATTCTCGGAAGCTTTTAACTGTTCTCTCCCGGTCAATAAAGGCTAAGACTTGAAAGTAACTCATTTATGTTCGTCTTTAATAAGGGTGATTTTTTCCCGCACCCAAAACCTTTAAAATTGGCGGATTTTCATGGAGTCTACACAATGAAACCTCAGACTTGTATGGTAATGGATTGAGGCTTCAATTATTCCCAGAAGCGTTCATCGGAGCTACAAATTTGAACCAATGCCCGATTGCACTTCACCGTGTTTTAAGAACATCATATGGTTCGTATGGATTGTCACAACAGAACTGAGACTGTGATATTCTAATACCCAGGCTTTATCAGACCAACTTGTTCGGATACTTCCAAGTGGATTCCTTGTGTATAGCTGTATTGTAGTTATTTGGTTTAAACAGTATTTATTCAATCAAGTGAATTGGGAGCGCGTTAAGACAAGCTTATTATCGCGTCTCTCACGTGCAGAAGTACATAAATAAAATACATAATTGATTAATCTAGGAGAGAGAGAAAACAAAAGAATTAAAAAATAAAAAAATAAAAAAATAAAAAATGACTCTTGAGAACCGATAAACTTTATAATGATAATGGATAGGGGATAAGAGATACTCCGAGTGCTGATTACAAGGATACAATGGTCGAAAGCCTGTTCAGTCGCTATCAAAATGAAATAGACAATGTTTCTAATGTTAGGTCGCTTGTGATTCACCCAAATCGATTGGTTTCTGTGATGTAATGGCCTAAATATGATTGTATATTAATATTTGTATACGTATCTTAGCGGTCATCACCAATTAATTATTGTTTAGAAGGCGGAATTCCTGTTATATTATAAATAGTAGAAAGGTGATCGAGCAAAACGGTTCTTTGGTTATAGAATAACGGACAACTGAAGAAAAAAATGATCGACTGATTCATCAGGATGTCCACACATGTCTGATAGAAAATTATTAAACAAATGACCTTTGAGGCTACTACATCCGTTTCGCAGTCGACAAAGGAGAATGTTCTCTTTTCGAGGGCATGTGTAATACCATGAACGCGGAAGGGAGGCGTGTGACATATTCTTAAGTTTGCGTTTAAACACAGGAAGAGTCAGAGAATTTGTGACGGAGGCAGGTAGACTGTTCCAGTCGCGAATCGTTGCAGGAAAGAATGAGCCCCGAAATAATTCAGTGCGACACCTATATGGTGTAAACAGATTTGAGTTGCGCATATTATGGGGATTTCGATTAGAAGTAATCGCGGGGAGAATAGATACTGCTTTGGTGGCATTAAAATGTACGAGCCATGTTCTCGCCCATTGAGTTAATTTGGGTATATAGATTTTCAGAAATTATGTACAAGCAAGTGTCGTCAGCAAACAAACGAATGTTGTTTAAAATGTTACCAGGCAAGTCGTTGATAAATATTAAAAACAAAAGAGGGCCAACGACTGAGCCTTGAGGTACTCCAGCCTGAAGACGTAGTATACAAGATTCCTGACCCTGATTCACGACCCGCTGACAACGATTTTGCAGGTCACTTTCAAACCAAAGTAAAAGACTCCCAGTGATTCCAAATTGTTTGAGTTTCTGAATCAAATCGCGGTGCCATAGAAGAAAACCTTTTGTTCGTCTAAAGCTTTTGATAAATGGAAATAAATGTCGAGTAATTGGGTTACAGTAGAGTGGGACGGAAGAAAACCAGACTGATGTAGGGTTATATCGTGCCTAATATAATTATACACGTATTTGAACACGACTCTCTCCATGACCTTACTCAGACAGCTTAACAATGATATTGGACGATAGTTGCATGACAAGTTATGATCACCTTTCTTGAATAGTGGGGTTACATTGGCTAACTTCCAATCAGTAGAGAATTTTGATGTTTTCAAGGAATAGTTGAAAAAACGAGCTAGGATTGGCGATAGTACGCTTTTAGCTTCGTGAAGACATTTTGAACTGATTTTGTCAGGACCTGTAGCCTTAGATGTATCAATATTAGAAAGTATATCAAACACATCGGTTATTGTTATGGACAGGCTCGCCATTTTGTTTTCAGTGGACATGGATAAGGGAGGCAATAGAGCGTTGGATTCGTCAATGTTTGTAATGTTGGAGAAATAGGTATTCAAAATATCTGCCTTTTCATTACATTCATATGCGAAAGATTCGTCACTTCTCTTAAGAGGCGGAATTGCGTTGAAATTGAAGTTATCATTTTTAAGGAAAGATTTGCTTAGTTTCCACAAATATTTGGAACTCCCCTGACCGGACTGGATTTTCGCGGCCGTTTTGTCTTTGTACTCATCTTTAGCGGAACGAACTAATGAGCTGACATAATTTATTTGTCGTTTGAAGCGCAGGTTGTCATTTTCAAGCTGGGTTTTCCTTGATTCTTTGAACATTTTATCTCTAATTCTCATCTCGTGTTTGACTTTATTGGTCATCCACGGTTTATCATTGTGGTTTATTGTTACGTACTTGTTAGGAATGGTTGATTCAGCTGCATTACTGAGAGTAGATGTAATACACTCGCACCAATTATCTACATCATTATCTTCTGTTAGTGGGCTCCAATCTGCATCATTTGAAATAGTTCTAAATTTGATCCAGTCAGCTTTATCATAGTTCCAAATCAGTTATTTGTAGGTATTTTTTTTTAAGAATGCGTGATTTCATAAGAACAAACGTAGGAGAATGGTCACTACAGAAAGGCACAAGAACGCCACTATTGTAGACTAATTGTAGCTTGTTGCACATGATGGGGTCTAAGATAGAGTTTGAAATTGGACGGGTTGCTTCCGTTATTAATTGATTAAATCCAAGGAACTGTATATTGTCACGTAAATAGTGCTTTGATGCATTAAAAAGATCGTCATTCAGGTCACCAAGGACAAGAATGTGTTTTCCAGTGTTTATGTCACGGACCTGTTCGATGTTGTCTGAGAGAATTGGCCATTTGTCAACAGGAGTATTTGGTGGACGATAAGTTATACATAATAGTGTTATAGGATTATCTTTCACCTCCAACCAAATCATTTCCAGGTCGGCACATTCCTACTCTTGTCTTCGCAGAGCTGCTATAGATTGTTTCACATATACACACACCCCTCCCCACGCTTGTTGTCTATCTTTACGATGCGGTTCTTGGTATCCCGGAAGTACTATCTTACTGGTGGAAATTTGAGCAGTGACCAGCGACATTACCCATTATCACGAACGAGCCAATCGAAAAGACGTGCATCCCGATCTAGATGGCGACCATGCATAACCAACACCCGAAGATCCCTTCCATTCAAATTTCTGACATAGGTTCTCATGAAAGAAAAATAAATCATGTTGTGAAATTTAAGTAGAGCATATTGAACATTGTATCTAAACAGTAAATGAAACAAGGTTATTCGAACACTAAACAAAACATAGAGAGGCATAATGTGTTGGTACGGATCAGGCCTACGGATGTGCGTGCCATACATACACTGTTAAACATGCGTGGAGTATCTAAACACATAAGCTACGCGCATACCTGTCAACACTTTTTCCACACGTCATCCCGCTAAACATGTGGTTTAGTGATTTGGTGCTTAGGGTTCAAACATGTTTATCGATAGTTCCCTGCTAAACATGTTTAGCCATAATTCTCTGCTAAACACGTTTAAATTCTAAACATTACATTGGGGGAACATGTTTAGCCATTGGATGTGTGGAAAAAGTGTTGACGAGCATGCGCGTAGCTCAAGCGTTTAGCTTCTGAACATGTTTAGCAATGGCAGTATGCTGAAAATATAAATTTGCTCTGGATGTTACGTTCTTCGACTTCATATTCTTTGTCTCCATGGAAACACCATGCATCCCCTTCTTGGTGGCAAGGCACACAACTAACTGCTGAATCTACTTTGGTGGAGAAATCAGAAGGCAACAACAAACTGAAATAAAACAATCCATAAATTTATTAAGGAAAGTAGTCATTAGGCCACAAGGTTGACAGCACACTTATCAAAACTAGACTTAAAAATAGTCAAAATGGCTCATTTAATATCTCCACAACAGGTCGCTTAAACTGCATCTCCACAACAGGTCGCTTAAACTGCTTCTACATAATCAGGGGGAACATCTCAGAATCATGCCATCAGGTCGAAAAAGTCCTTAACATCCAAAACGTGGTTAACTGTTTAATAAATGCCTAGTGGTTCGTCCAGGGCTTAACTAAAAAAAATCAAAAAAAATCTGGAGACTATACATGTAGTTGCGCTCACAAGAAAGTTGGTGAAAACCAGCCTTAAAAATAGCCAAAATGGTGTATTTAATATATATCCACAACCGGTTGTTTAAAATGCTTCTGATATACATGATGATGGGGAACAACTGAGCTCAGGAAAATGTGAATCAGGTTGAAAAAGTCCAACACATGCACAACTACTGTATGGTGACAATAATGTGTATTACGTCGTCAATTAAATTCATCATAAATCCTGAGACTACATGCAGTTACACTGGTGTGCTTTGGAATGTAGAATAACATATATATGTAGCCCCTTCCCCAAATCGGTTGATTGAAAATAGAATGATTTTAATTGGTAAATCAAGGCCTAATTCGCAAAAATATCACAACTCTGCTTAAGTCACTTTCTTCACCTTGATTCAGTTGTATAATGTATATCCCAAGTATCAATCCAGCCTGGACAAATGTATATATTTGAGGTTTGAGGAACAAAGGGCCATAACTCTTGAAAATATAACCGATACGCAGAGAAATCATGCAAATTTCATACTTGTCCATACAATATTAACTGAAATCCAGCCCGGACAAATCCCAATTCACGGAGATTTCAGAAACAAAGGGCCATAACTCTTGAAAATCTAAGCGAGACACGGAGAAACTTTACGCTGCACAACTATGGGACACTGACCACATATCATGCAAATTTCACACTTGTCCATACAATATTAACTGAAATCCAGCCCGGACAAGTCCCAGTTCACAAAGATTTGAAGAACGAAGGGTCATAACTCTTGAAAGTATAACACTCAGAAAGGGCTCAATTCGCACTTCTGATTTGGTCTTTAATTCTTCTTGAAACTGCAACCAGGCTTTAACTTCCAGATCCGCAAGGTCTGTTCCCTTGAATAACATAAGAAAATAAGAGGATGTGTGGCAATTTTGAGCCAATTTGCAACTCATATTTGGATAGCTTCAAATTTAACTAAGCAAATAGGGAGAAAGATCAGACAAATGGATGAATGTGTAAAATATATTCTTAATGCCTCTAAGGGCTGTTCCAGGAAAATGTACATGGGGGGGACAGATCCCCAACAACCCACGCAAACCATATGTCCAATGTTACAAGCTGAGTAGCTAGCAGGTCCTCCGCCACGTAACCTGTTTGAGAGCGTACAGCATATACGCTTCCAATATCTCCTTAAATATAACTTGAAAAGCGGATATATGTATATGGAAAGAGAGATTTATCTGGAATTGTTGAGACAATTTGAGGAGGTTTGGGAATCAGTAATGGGTAGTGGAATGTAAGTCTGTAGATGTATATGGATTTGTGGATGGTGAGGTTTATAAATCGATGGGAGGAATACAAGATATAGTATGATCAAGATATTGTGTTCACAACACATATGTGTACAATATGGGTGAGTGAAATCCAAAATGGTCAATGGCAGCCGTCTTGGATTACATAATGAAAATCAATACCAATGGCCGTCTACCTGATGTGAAGCACCTTCTCAAGTTTGACGTCAATGGGACGAATTGTTCTCACGATACCACGTTCACAAGATGCGGGACAGACGGAATCCAAGATGGTCAATGTCAGCCATCTTGGATTATGTACCTCAGTGAAAATCAATACCAATGGCCATCTAACTAATGTGAAGCGCCTTCTAAAGTTTGAAGTCGATTGGTTGAGTTGTTCTTAAAATATCATGTTCAAAAGATGCAGGATGGACGGAATCCAAGATGATCAATGGGAACCATCTTGAATTACATACTACCTCAATAAAAATCAATACCAATGGCTATCTGATTGATGTGAAGAACCTTCCCAACTTTGAATTCGATTGGTTATATTGTTCTCGAAGTATTGCTTTCACAAGATGTGAGATGGATGGAATCCAATATGGTCAATGGCAGCCATCTTGGATTACTTACCTCAGTGAAATCAATACCAATGACCATCTAACTGATGTTAAAGGAATACTTACTTTATTTTGTATAGGTTCATATTACAAAGGTAAGACTCTTAAAAAAATACTATATTTTTTACTAAAAAAAACTATTTTACTGTCGTTGGGAGCGATAACCTATTATTTTTAATACAATTTGTGAAGCAATGTTTCCGCTTTGAGTTCGACGTGGGCGCAGCCATGTTGCCTGTGTGATGACGTGACTGATGACGTCAGCATTCAGGACAACGTCACGACTAACGCTTGATCCAGGGACCTTCCCCGTGCCAACCACAGACATTTGAATTACTCTGGGTCCGAGTTTTAATTCGAGGAAAAAACTGGCGCGGCAAATCCCACGGGGATAATTCCTAAAAGGAAAGTGATGCAGGTTAACTCTGCCAACTGAAGAATTTCTTCCCAAAGTTTTTTAACTGAGACTTACCCGAGTCATTTTGAACAAAATTTGAAGCTGAGCGGTAAACTAAAAGAGCGCCCTCTGCAATTGTGTAGTGATTTGGGTTGAACGACGATACTTCTAAGTTTGTAAACATTTTCATGATTAAACTTGAGTTAATAAAATCAACTAGAACGTCAGTGGATTTATTGAGTTCCCTCTCGTGTGAATTATCGGCATTACCAACACGATCAACCTTAAATCGGTTTGGCGTTGTGACGTTTTTAGATGAGTATACTCACTTCCGCTCATCTAAAAACGTCACCCACTGGTGCAATGGCGGCGCCCAGTGGCGAACAACAAAATATTCAATATTTCTTTTATTTCGCATTCTATCCATAAGATTTATATAATAAGGTTTGGAATACGATTGCTGATAAATATAGTCACACTCAAAACTAAGGTAAGTACTGCTTTAAGAACCTTCTGACTGACATGAAGAACCTTCCCAAGTTTGAAATAGATTGGTCAAATTGTTCTCGAGTTATCGCGTTCACAAGATGTGGGACAGACAGAATCCAATATGGTCAATGGCAGCCATCTTGGATTACGTACCTCAGTGAAAATTACCAATGACCGTCTAACTGATGTGAAGCACCTTCTAAAGTTTGAAGTCGATTGGTCGAATTGTTCTCAAGATATCGTGTTCACAAGATGTGGGACGGCTAGCATTTCCAGGACAAAAAAACAAGTAAACAGGCTAAGTGCCTAATGCAGAAGGAAAGTAACTCCGAATAAACTTAATAAATGCATGGTGACAGTCTCAATATTTCGACAAAATTTTATTTGTCATCTTCAGGATGTGATCTAACAGCAGTTACAGGCTCTTATATACAAAACGACTAACAAAGACTGAAATGGTTCGATACACAAAATTAGAGGGCAATAGCCAATCAGATAATATGTGAACATAACAATTAAGGAAAACATGAGTGGCAAATAGACATGACAAGGAATACACACACCACATAGGCCTGACAATACACAATCGAAATGGCAATAGTTTGATAAGGATAATAGATACGGGTGGTGATTTATTGAGGTGTGTGAATGCGTATAGAGTGGCAGGTACCTAAGATTGAAATCGGAAATAAGATATAGAGAATTGGATAGTTACAGAACGGGAAATGCTGAACTATATGGGCGAACTATATTAGGCTATTAATTAACAAGACAAGAAATACACACACCACAGAAATGCTGGATAGTTGTATTATCTTATCTAAACAGTGATTGATGGAATAAAATATATAAAATTGAAACTGGAAACAAAATACCAAAATAATAAACAGTAGTCTACCTGAATAACTGTAGCTCTTTCGAAGCTTTTACACCACTGTTAAGTTTAGGATTTGAGCGCCGAATAGCTATGTGCTATTTTTTGGTATGTGCTTTAGAATAGGTTAACCAGAAGACTATTCTGTGAAGTCATGTGACGCAGTCAGTATGTCGGCACCTCTTCCCACTTCCCTTATATGTGTTGTAATTTTTTCCTGTATATGGCGAGATTCTGCTGGTGGACGTTTCGTCCCCGAGGCCCGCCCCCTGTACAGACCTTTTGGTCTTTGATATATGTTGGCATTTTGTGGGAAGTTGATGCTGGGTCGACATCGGGCCTTACAGGCTAGTCTTTTGTGTTAAATGCCGTCATTTACATCTGACGACGATACAGCTCACCAATCTCCAATGTACGAGTTGTCACAGCGAAACAGCTCACCAATTACCAGTATACGAGTTGTCAGAGCATTTCCATCATAGCTCTCTAGATTTGTATCTAATACCGCTTATGCCGGTGCTAGGGGCCGTGTGGTCATATCATCCAAGTTGCCACATGAACAGGTACAATAAAAGCGTACCTGAGATACAACACATATCACGAATCGTTAGATTTTTGGTATGTGCTTTAGAATAGGTTAACCAGAAGACTATTCTGTGAAGTCATGTGACGCAGTCAGTATGTCGGCACCTCTTCCCACTTCCCTTATATGTGTTGTAATTCCTTAAATAACAAAACATTCCAGTGATCCGCGGAGTCGATAACTTTATTGTTAGACAATAAGACTGAGGACAATGGGCAATATGGAATACCTTCTAATCTATTAGGTAAATCAAGTAGGTGTTTAATATGTTGGAAGTGCTCACAACTGAACAAATGGGAATGGATTTCGCTGTTGCCTTTACTATGTTCCTTTAGTTGTGTTTCAAGACAACGCTCAGTTTTTCCGATGTAACTAGAATTACAACCAGGACAGGTAAATTGGTACACAATATCACTTCTAAATTCATGCGGAGTCTTGTCTTTAATGTTGATAATTGCACTGACTTTAGTGGTTCTCCAATGAACCTTCTGTCCCCATCCCCCCACCGAGGTACATTTTTCTGAAGCAGCCCTAATAAATTGCAGAACGATATTCTCTTAATAATACTGCGCAGAAAAATTTATGTTTAAGCAGAAAAACTTGCCGGGTACACAATATACTTAAAATATTTGAAAATGTTCGTATTTGACATGGATTTTATCACATATTCTACCAATTTAACATAATACCAAAGTCAGTTTTGCAGATAAATTCTCTCAATAAATCCAAAAAGATATTTTTTCTGAATGATTTGAGGGATTACCATGAGGCAGGATAATTACAAAATTGTGTAGTTTCATCACAGCCCAGAATACAAAACCTGTCGCTCGAGTCCATTATGGCCGGTTTCACCAGGGATTATTAAGCTGTGATGAGACACAAAGTACATGTAGCAAAAATAGGTGTAACAAAAATAAAGGGTGCATACTCACTCCATCTTCTCCGTCTGAGGTTGGACCAACAAGTAACAGCTCATCCAGTTTGGTCATCAGTTCTGCATAGTTGGCTTCCAGGTCTATAGCTTTATCCTGTTTCAAGAGCTGGTACTCCAAAATTATCTGCAGAAGGAAGTAAGCTTATATGAAGAAATCAACCGTAAAACAACAGAATGGTATAATTTCTATTCTTGCGCTATAATGAACAAAGTAAATTATCAGATTTGTTTTTGTTTTTGTCCTTTAGATTACCAACATTAACTGCATTTTCTGATATGCTGCTTCTTCTAGTGTGATATTTCTAAGGAGTCCACGATACATCTATTTGATTTGATTTTAATAATAAAAACAACAATGTAACTGGATATCTTGACATTCCTCAATAAGACCTTTAGCTGCATCATAACAAAGACAATATGTAGGATTCCAAACAAAAGTAGAACACTTGAGGGTAGTTTGATGTTTTTCATCAATTGGTAACAAGAGCCCAAGGATCTTCAATATACACCGATACATTCAAAATTACACTGGTCCAAATTTGAAGGTTGTGTAAATGCCTTGGTCCCAATTGGTAACGGAACGGAAAACGTTCACATAATACATCCGCCTTTGGGGTAGGCGTATAAAAATGGAGATGAGGATTGGGGTAGGTACATAATTTTTGGAGCTACATGATACTTTTGGTTCAAATAGTCATGCTCCTTTTGACCTCATTGTAGCTTGCACACCCAATGTCATTAAATGGCCAGTGCATTGCATCATTTGTGTATAAAAGGACTATGAAAATGTCATTAAAAGTCGGGGCTATTGTTCGGACAAGATTTGCAATCGTCATAATCCAATTATCAAAAAAACACCCCACTTAGTTGCATTTGTAATAATCCTTAAGCCCGGCGCACACGAGAGCTATCAGCTGAGCTGACGGCCTCAATTGCCTGTCAGCTCAGGGGCTAGCTCTCGTGTGCGGGCAGTTTTTGGTGAGTTTTTGGCCTCGCGAGGCCAGGGGAAAAATATCAAACTTGTTTGATAATTTCGCCTCGCGAGGTCAAATCCTCAGCGTGTGCGGCAAACGCAAGCCAACAGCTCACCAGTTTTCTTGGACCGGCCAATGAATCGCATGTTATTTTCTCGCGATTCATACGCACGACTCTTCAAAATAGTCTTGAAGAAGACGTTAAGCGGAAACTGAAATCAATTTCGTGAAACATTTGCTCACCGTGTGCGCTGAAACCACACGAAAGCTAGCCCCTGAGCTAGCAGGCAATTGAGGCCGTTAGCTCAGCTGATAGCTCTCGTGTGCGCCGGGTTTTACTAAAAACAATCTGCAAATGAACTAAAGAAAAATAACTAACTATCAGCATGAGCTATAAACATCCAATAAAGATGTAAATGCAGGGCTTGAAATATTGAAAATCACCAACATGACATTTGTCCTGGTAGGCAAAAAAATTACAGGACATACTGATTTTAAGCAGGACATTTTTTTTCATTGGGATGTTATCAATTTTCATTCAGATTATATTATGTAAATAAATTCCAGAATTAAACCATTAAATAATTCTGAGTTTGTTTTAACTTTATCTCAAATTTATAACATTATTATCAAATTAATAATCATTGGGGAAACAAATCCAACCTGGTATGCCGGTGTAAGTTAACAAAATCGTGTATGGAACATCCAATCTAATTGATTCAGTCGTAGTATAGTTGTACAGAACATCATCCGCGAGTCCTCCTTGTAGTCTAATCAGGACCGATGAACGCGCCATTCAGCCTTTGTTGCGCGTAACACCAGCTGATGTCGATAGACTATCTTTTGGTACTTTCTGAGGAACTGTTTCGCTCTGATTTCCATCTTCGGGCTGCCTTCCCCCCCCCCCGAAGAAGTGAATCCAAATTTAAACAAACCCGCCATCTTTAGACAGCGAGACAGGAAATGACAGATTTGATTTACCACATTCCTAGTAGTCGTCCAGAATATGGTAGTCGATGAGCTAGGCTCTGCAGAACGGTGTTTCTTCAAGAATGACGTGACCCGCTGTGGTCAAATGAAAAATGTTATCCTGCTAAATAGGTCACCGGGAAAGCAAGCCCAGCCGTAAACAACAATGACAGTGGATTTTTGCAACGGGAAAACGTAAAGCGATTTTTCGATCGCAGTGAAACATCGTGGAAGATACTAAAATTATTTTCTTCTAATCGCTTTGTTTCTCTGTCTGCCTGATGCTGAAACTGCCGGAAAATACTGCTGGACAAGTCAATTTTTTGTGGGACATGTCCGGCAAATAGATAGACATTTCGAGCACTGCAATGAATAATCAAAACTTAGTAATTCAAGTTATGACCTATACTCACAAATTCTGCATCCTGGAGGAGGGACCAATCTCAAAAAGATTCTTGACCGAACCATCCCTGACTGACCCAACTGCCTCTCGCCTGTTCTCATGGAGAATTCGGAATCACTCTTTTAGTAATATGGCTTGTCTCCGCTTCCTTCTTTTTTGAGTTCCTCATCAAACTTTTCTTTCGCCTCAGGCATGTCAGGAACAGATGATCTAGCTAAAATCAGAGAAGGTACACAGGTAGAGAAAAACAGCATGGTCAGTACTTCATGTGAGATTGAAAATATTGAAAATAATCCTGTCTAGACAAATTGATCGCCTCACACAAATCATTGCTCAGTTCGTGATTCTCGGCCCGAAAGTTGGGTTTGCATGTTCATTCATGTCCACCATATGAGAAAGTTATTATTTTACATATTCCCATTATCACATGATTGAGCGTGATTAATTTATGATACATCTGGCTATGTTGCCAAAATGGAAGCGTGGGTTGATGGACGTTCACAAATGTGCTGAGAAGAAGACAGGAGATTCGAAAACGATGTTTTATGTGCATATTAGTAAATTAGTAAATTCATGAAATGGAATATATGAAAAACGCACAAGTGAACATCAGAGATTTTTGCAGAGTACAACTGAAAGTGAGGACATGCGACAACTAGCGGAAATTGATCATTCCACAATCTATGCAAATTTTCTATGTGTCAAATTATAACAGGCTGAGGAAAATACCTTGATCGAGGTATTACATGTATATCTTTATCAGGGAATTATACCTTGATCGAGGTATAGGCCATTACCTCGTATAGGGCTATTTGAACTTCAGTTTTTTGTATACGGAAAATGTGAACATCCACGCATACCCCATCTGCACAAGTCCAGGTAATCCCTAAGTCCTCACAGAGGGTTTACCTGGACCTTTTTAGTAAAACGGTTGAGTTCTCGAGTCGTTGCGTCAACAACATAATCTCGTACATTTCATCCCCGGCGGTTGTTTTGAATTAGCGCTTCGGTATCTGAAGCCTGCGGTTTTCGCTTTGACACCCGATTTCAGCCTAACTTCAAAGATAGTCTGGCCGAGATGAAATTCAAACCAGTCAAAACTCAAACCACACTGTGGATTGGCCTGATGAGCTGCTTCAGCGCGCTTAATGATTGGTTGAAACCCCTCGAGTTATTTTTTCCAGAACTGCTATCGGTACCTAACCAAGCTAGTGTATCGATCGTAACCTATCGATTGTTACACTGGCTTGCGAGGATGCACATACCCCGGACTACATGGATCTTTCAACAACATCTATGGCTTCATTGTTCCGTGATTTTCACTGCAACTTATTGCTTCATTTTATGCGACTAATCATTCAAATTAGCGGCACCACTCCAATATTTCAAAAATGAAACATGGCTTCAAATGACATATTGGATGAAATTTATTGAAAATGGCATGTGATGGCAAACTTCCATCTATGAGTCATATCCAAGTTGCATGAATGTAGATGCACTGACTGATGAATAAATTAGATTAAATTATCTGATGCAATGCACAATCTCCTAGCATGCGCACACATGGCAGAGTCATAATACCCAGAGCAGAGGTATGTTATTCATGTGCACATGCTAGCAGTTTAGACTATGTCAGTTAAACTTGATTTATTAACTAGGCATTGCCTCTCAGATCCTGCAATTTGCGCATGACCTTGACATGAAAGTATGCCACCACATGCTATTTTCATTCACAGAATAAATATCACCGAATATGTCATTTGAAGCCATGTTTCATTTTTGAAATATTGAAGTGGCTAATTTAAATAATGATTAGTCGCATAAAATGAAGCAATACGTTGCCGCGAAAATCATGGAACAATGAAGCCATAGATGCTGTTGAAAGATTCCTACAGTCCGGTGGATGTCCACATTTTCCATAAACTGAACTTGACGAGCTATTTAAGCTACAAGTACAAGTAGAAGGAGCTAATTTAGCTCGATTTGCAATAATCCTCAACCTTTAAATACCATAGTCCATACGAATGTGGCAGGGTAGCCGTTGGGACCTGCTAGTGAAAATTCATGAGCATATCGTCATTCATTAGGTCCAGTTGGGGCTAATATCAAACGAGCGAAAAATCAATCTCTAAGAAAAAAAGTTGTAAACTGAAACTGTGTCAAAGATGAATCCACACGCAGAAAGGTGCTTTTGATTGATCACATCGTATCAGGAGGACAGCTGATAACAGTTTGCTCTAATTTATAATAATCACCAAAAATGCTTGTGGCAATCTCCAAAATTTACACAGCAAACGTAAAAATCCAGCCTCCATCAACCTGCTGCATCCACAAGAGGATGTTGATCGCGCCAACAAAAGAACTCTAATCCAGGGAAGCTAATCTTTCTCGACCTCGGCGAAGAATAAAATAATATTACGTGTAACACATATGCAGGCCTAGGCCAACGGGTTCAGGCACCAAAAACGATAGAAAACTAAACAAACTCTTAAAAATATATTTCTCTATTTCAGTGCCAGATTCTATCATACTTTATGATGATAGATGGTTCGTACTCTCTCTGATATTGTCAGATCACCATCGGCCATTAATTCGAAATAGTACGCCGGCCATTTTTTGACCGAGTGGGAAATTTCCGAAAATTCAACAGCAAAGAATCAATGGAAGTGAAATCTGAGTTTCCTGTGTTATTCAGCTGACCTTGACTTACCTTGACTTATTCGAAGTAGTAAACTGAGATGGCTTCGTTCCAGTCATCGTTCCACGATCCCGCCCCTTGCTTCACCAACAAATGCAGAAGCAGACGCTCACAAAAAAACACGTGACCTTATTAGCCAATCAGAATATCGATATACAGGGGGCGCTGTTAATTTGCCCGCGAATATGACTGACAATTTTGACATGTTCAGCATTAGTCGTGTTTAACAGCTCCACGTCAGAAGTTTATTCAACACGTTTAAAAGCTAAACGTGTATCAAAATCACATCCACTGGCGTTTAACTTGTTGAACATTGTGCACTGTAGGTCTTCAAACGGGACTGAAACACGTAGTAATCTAAACATGTTTAGCTATTTAGACGGATATAGCTCCATGTGTTTAGCCATGAAACACAATGAAGCTAAATACGTTTAGCGAAATAACACTTTATAAAACACGTTCATGTGTGAAACGTGTCTAACACATGTTTAAAAGCTCCACGCCGACTTTACAGTGTAGTATAACATCTATTGCTGTACACTTTACCGAGTCAGTGTAGCACGAGATGAATAAGCTAAGAATATTTTTTGAAAAGATAGCTCAAAATTTCTTCCGTTTGTTGAGAAACTTGTCCACTCCGGTCCGACAAAAGGTTATCAATAAGTATATATCAAAGTTGGCACTTTGAAAAAGGTTATCAAGTAAATAAATATCAAAGTTGGCACAAAGATATGTTGTCGGCTAGTCCGTAATAAACTATTAGTGACGATATCATGCTGTTGAATAATGTCCTCTCAAAAATACTAAGAGTGAATAAATATATAGATAGTGCATTAGTATCAACACTAGTGCAAGCCGAAGACAATTTTCAGGAGGTAACAAGTCAGTAAAGCACACGATATAATAGATTTTTAACTAGCAAGTGTTCGCCGTATTGATTTCATCGGCATAGGCTATATAAAATGCACTAATCGGTATGTCTAGTTTCAAGGTAATGACCGGGCAACATGCAGAAGTAGAAATGTACATTTCTTGATTGCGAACTATGAGGTGGACAAGTAGATATAGCCCACAAGGGGATGAATAAAAACAGCTTGACAAAACTGAGAAAGAAATAATAGCGCGTTGGACCAGAATGGACGTCAACTGTTCTATCCGACAAAACACTATTGGCCAATTTCATCTCAATAATAATATTGATCAATGGATGAAATAAATAAATAATGCATTGGTTCGGTCACTAGTGGGAGAGGCAGACTGTTCAAGACGTATTGGGTCAGTAACCCTTTGAAAGATAGTGCCACGGCACTGTAGCGCTCATCTGGCTATAACTGGAGAAAGTGGCTGCGAGAAATTTTTACTGAAGAACTGCAATAGATGAGTTTCTAACTTGCGTTGTCTCCCCTGAACAAAATGGCAACATAGTCGATTTCACAGGAGGTCAAGCTGTAAATTCATGATTGTAACTGGAGGTTATGGAATAAAGGCAATTATACCAAAATATAATGTGTGATTGTCAGTAAGCTGTATAAGCAATAACCAGAACCAATTTTTATTATGTGATTGCAGTCGTTCGTCCGTCTGTCCACTTCGTGTCCGGACAGTACATTGGACAGTTTTAACCTACGATTCCAATATTTTGTGGGTATATGCACCAGGGGGAGACATGTCGAGTACGAAATATGTGCGACTGGGTTGTTACGATGGCAATGAGATGTAACAGGACATTTTTCCAATGAAAGTAATCTCTGGTGAGGTATGGCCTAAACAAGACATACCCCATCTGTCTGCGAAGATGTAAAAGATAGTGCCACGGCACTGTAGGTCATCTGTCTGTAACTGGAGAAAGTAGCTGTGAGAAATTTTTACTAAAGAACTGCAATAGATGAGTTTCTAACTTGTGTTGTCCCCCCTGAAGACTATAAAATGATCCATGCAGTTATTTCCTGAGATTTTATGATAAAGTTTCATGGAAAATTCAAGATGCGGCAATATTGGATTTTCGAAATGAACCAAAAAAAGGTATCTTGCACAACTGGATCACAAGGGGAACCTGTGTATCAACATCCATGCAGTAATATCCTAATAATTCACGATAACAAAATTTCATGGGGAAATCCAAGATGGCCACCTGGTGGCCATATTGAATTTTTCAATCAGACCATATATGGTATCCTGCACAGCTAGACCCCAAGGGCAACCTCTGTACCAAATTTGAGAAAGATCCATGCAGTAGTTCCTGAGAAATCACGATAACAATGTTTCATCTGGAAATCCAAGATGGCCGCCTGGTGGCCATATTGGATTTTTCAATCAGACTACAAATTGTATCTTGCGCAACTAGACCCCAAGGGGAACCTCTAGATGATCTGTACCAAATTTGAGAACGATCCATGCAGTAGTTCCTGAGAAATCGCGATAATGTTTCATCTGGAAATCCAAGATGGCCGCCTGGTGGTCATATTGGATTTTTCAATCAGACCGCAAATTGTATCTTGCGCAACTAGACCCCAAGGGGAACCTGCGTATCAAATTTGAGAACGATCCATGCGGTTCTTCCTGATAAATCACGATAACGAAGTTTCATAGGGAAATCCAAGATGGCCGCGTGGTGGCCATATTGGATGTTCGAATCAGAGCAGAAAAGGTATCTTGCACAACTAGACCCCCAAGAGGAACCTGTGTACCAAATTTGAGAAAGATCCATGCAGTAGTTAACGAAAAATAATGATGACAAGATTTCACTGCCAAATTCAAGATGGCCGCCTTGTGGCCATATTGGGTTTTTCAATCAGACCACAAATTGTATCTTGCACAACTAGACCCCAAGGGGAACCTGTGTACCAAATTTGAGGAAGATCCACAAAGTAGTTCCTGAGCAATTGCAATAACAATGTTTCATGGAGAAATCCAAGATGGCCGCCTGGTGGCCATATTGGATTTGTGAATCAGACCACACCAGGTATCTTGCACAACTAGACCCCAAGGGGAACCTGTGTACCAAATTTGAGAAAGATCTATGCAGTAGTTCCTGAGAAATCGCGATAACAATGTTTCAATGGCAAATTCAAGATGGCCGCCTTGGCGGCCATATTTAAAATCGTATCAACACGGCATGAACAAATTCTGGTGTACTCATTGGGGGGAACATGCATGCCAAGTTTCAGCTTAATCGGCCAAGCGGTTTCAGAGAAGAAGATGTTTAGGCACAACGGACGACGCACAACGGACGACGGACGACGCACGACGGACGACGGACGACGGACAGTCAGGCCATGACATAAGCCCATCGGACCTTCGGCCCAGATGAGCTAAAAAGGTTATCGAGTAAATAAATATCAACGTTGGCACAAAGGTATGTTGTCAGCTAGTCCGTTAGTGACCATATCATGCTGATGAATAATGTCGCTCAAAAATACTAATAAAGAACGAATAAATATATAAATAGTGCATTAGTATTACCACCAATACAAGCCGAAGATAATTTCCAAGACGTAGCTAGTCAGTAAAGCACACCATATAATAGATTTTTAACTAGCATGTGTTCGTCGTGTTGATTTCATCGGCATAGGCTATAAAATGCAGTAATCGGAATGTCTAGTTTCAAGGTAATGGCCGGTCAATATACAGAAATAGAAATGTACATTTCTTGAACTATAAGGTAGACAAGTAGAAATAGCCCACAAGGGATGAATAATAACAGCTCGACAAAAATGGAAAAGAAAGAATAGCGCGTTGAACCAGACTGGGCGTCAACTGTTCTATCCGGCAAAACACTATTGACCAATTTCAGCTCAATAATAATATTGATCAATAAATAAAAATAAAAAAATAAATAGTGCATTGGTTCTGTCACCAGTGTGAGATGCAGACTGTTCAAGGCGTATCGAGTCAGTATCGCTTGTGCACGATTTTGTCTCTGATATGACCCACCATGAAGTAATTCGTTGTATTGGTTTCATCGGCATAAGCTATACAAATGCAGTAATATCATCATGTCTTCCTGACATTAATGGAACTGTTAACCTCTTCTCTCGTTTAGGAAACCATCTTTTTATTACTTTTATTTCATACACATTTGGAAATGGTGCTGTAATTTCGGTTATTGACGCGGAAATTCTTTTATGGACGACGGCTGAATATTGAATGTCGGATGAAAGGCAGCCTCCATATAACATATTAAATACTAGCAATGCAACGAGCAGTTCATATGTTAAATTACTGGGAAACTATGCGTTTCCAATATCTTAAAAAGACAGCATGGTATCCGAAAGAAAGCGCGTCTCAGTGATACTCAGATTGTGGCTGCTTATTCGAACAACATGGAAATCCTATGTATGGTGTCAAAACGACCCCTATCTCAGTGTAGGGAAAATAAACTCTGCCTGTGTTAGATACAAGTAATGTTCCAATGTATGGACATAATCGTTATTGCTAAGGAACGCGCCTGGCAACTGAAGCGTTTCGTTACCTTTTGTTTAAACCTACCTGGCCTGGGAGGCACTTTCCGCCCCTCCCCCCCCCCCCTGTTGGTTTTTTGCTCCTATCACCAGAACGACTAAAAATTGAGAGCTGAAACTCCGTGATTTTTTAGATTATCATATTGGAGTCTTTTTGAGTCTATTTGCATTGCCCCACGAGGAGAATATCATGGCTAAATTCAAAATGGCGGCCATGTGGGTACCAGAAAAGTGATGTTTTCGTCATATTTCTTCAAAATTTTTGCTTTTTTAACTAATGTATTATGCAGCTCTTTTTAAAAATGACGTCACACTGACGTCATCAAGGAGGCCTTCTTTTTTTTCTTTTTTTTTTCTCAGTCCAGATTACACATAATAATACCAATATCCGGGATATTTGACTCCATATACATGTAGGTGACATATCAAGCCAATAATACTATGAAATAGCACACCAATGAAATACAATATTTCAAGACTACATAGTGATATTGACAAATGTTGCGCATCATCATATGGTATAGCACCTGAACTCGCAGTATTTTCTTATTGGTTATTGCAAATATACTAATGAAAAAACTCATGCCAGTAAGCCCATACTTGATTAAACTCCTCCACCTTTTGTGCACTTACTGCAATAAATTTCTGAGCTAAATATACATTTTTCAATTTGTTCTTGAAGGCATTAACTGACAACGCTCCTTTTAAACACCTAGTGGAATATATATAATGTTTTAAAGTCATTAAAATAACATTTTTAATTTGTTCTCTCTTGAAGGGATAAAGAATCCCAAATAAAAACATTTGTTCATTAAAGGCAAATGTTGTTTCGGCAACTTCATGATATACTGTCTTGATTTTTAAGAATAGTTCTTGTACCTGTTCACATTCCCAGAATAAGTGTGTCAAAGTTTCCTCCTCTTTTGCACAAAACGTACACAGAGGTGAATCAGTTTTCTTTATTTTGAAAAGAAACTTGTTTGTGGCCAATACAAAATGATTTATTCTATATTGGAACCACTGATACTTAGTATTTATTGTCATTTTAAAATTAGCCTTATAAATTTGTTTCCACTGTTCAGTATTTATATTATCAAATATAGAATTCCATCGTTGCTGTCCTCTTGGTACTATCTGGTTTTTCACTGGAATTTTGTACATATCTTTTGATCCCTTTTTGCTCTTTAAGAATATTTTGATTTGCTGTGGAATTAGGGGTGTTTCTAAATTATATGTCTTTATCCCATTTCCATTATCACCATGTTTCTTAACTGCCGATATAACACTATAGAACTGTAAAAAGTTAACATTAATCTGATATTTTCCCTTAAAGCCTCTATGGGACAGCAGCGCACCCGTTGTATCGTAAAGATCATTTACCGTATGTACCCCATCTTGATTGTTTTACACTTTCTTGTAGAGCTTGACCCAAAGATATAGTATGGAAAGTCTCAGCCCTCTAGCCTTAGCGATAGCGAAAGTATATAGGGAGGGGGCACTTTCCGCCCCCGCCCCCCCGCCCAGGCTGCGGTACACCCCAAATCGTCCAGGCCAGATAGGGTTAAAGGAAGTCCTACGATATATCCTAAAAAAATCCTACATTTACAGACATATGAGCATTTATAGCAATTAAGGATGAAACAATATGAGACAGTTTATTAGGGGGCTTTGCCATCGGTACATAAAAAATACATATCCATGGTGCAAATGGGGTCAAAAATGTAAGTCACACAATTTACCATAGTTTGGACTGTGCCCCAGTGATCAACAAAGCTCCGCAATATTCAGAGGTCTTTCAATCTTTGTCTGATACTAAGACAAGCATTAAAAACCTCAAATACACGCAACTTTAATATGGTGGTGGTAAACGATGCCGGCGTTAAGATCCAGGAACATCTGTGGAGCCCGGATCAAAACCCCAACGGCAAAGTCCTATTTTACTGTTTCTGTTCAAGATTATTGGGAGGGGCTTCACGAAGGTATCTGGATTTTAGACTCGCGGACAAGGATGAAGTTCAGCCCAACTGTAGAGAATGGAACATTGCGCAAAATGCCGGGAACAGATATGCTCAAGACCTGTGGGCGTATATGTCGGTTCCATAGCGTTACGAGACCCTTAGCTACACCGTTGCTCGATATGCGTATGAAAATAAACATCTTCTACTTCCTGAGTTTCCAAACTAATGTTGCAGTGATGTGTGTTTTAGTCCAAGCGGAAATGTTTCCCTCTCCAGAGTGTAGGTTAAATCGATTTAGGTACTGGTGCAGCCAAACACATGTATGTGTGCACTACCAACTTGAGTGACTATATTAGCTCAATTTCATGTCTTCGTATTTCTGTTCCATCTTCGTCTGATTTGGCAGGATTCAAATGACGACCAGATGTCACGATCAACGATCAAGATCAGTTATTTCACTGCAAAAACATTTTTTCTCTTACCGTACATATATTATTGATTTTCATTTCACTTGACTCGTCAGCGCCGTCTATGTATTAATCTAAATTGCTCGCTCTTATGGAGAGGAAGGTCTTGGGATCTTGTTCTGTTCAAGGTTAATTTTATTAATGGAAATCCGTCTTGTATTTGTAGGACATTCAATTACTATCGTAGAGTCGACTCTAGAACTGATTGAGCAACGTATGATATACCATACATTTATACTGAACCCTTCAATATAGCTGTGAAGTTTAACGCTGCTGTGCCACAGTTAAACGATGTTCATCTTTACGGATGTCACTTCGGAATGATACATTGCAAGACAAAGTGCGGCCAGTGACAATTCTTGCTGAATGACGATCTCCTGTTGCACAGTTCGATCGTTGGTATGGATATAGCGCTGTTTTACTTTAGCATCTGGCTTTCATTAGGAAATGGAGTTCTGGCTTTTTTCGGATAGTTTGCGTTGATCACTTTTTATTTTAGCCCTTATATTCTACTTGATGAAGCGCTACACGTTAAGATAAAATTAAATGCTGTTCAATGATGTAGCGATTCTATGCCAAGGCTATGAGTCGTACGTGTATGTAGCCAACGCACTAACTTCGAACTCGAATTTAGGAAGTAGATTTTACTTATATTAAGACTTGTTAAATGAAAAACTAGATTCATAACCGAACTGATTTCCACTTTCAGAAAAATGAAACTGGAATCACAAATGTCAAGGGTACTGCATGGTACAATTATACAAACAGGTAGTTTATTGGATGAGGGTAATCTCTAAGTTCTCTCTTATGTAAATTTACATTTACTCAGCTTATTCCTGATTATAGCATACTTTACGGTCGAAATATGGAATACTAGCATGAAGACCTCGTCTTTCGTCGAAATGTCACAAGCTAGCTTCTCACAAGAGAAAATAGGTCCTAATGTTGCCGACAGGATATCGTCGTTAATTTATATCATTGATAAGTATTCTTTAATCCAATAAATCGCTTTCCAGAGTATAATTGACGCCTCGATTCTGGCTGTTCATATGAACATCGCGAATATATAGTATTGCATTATGCTCATACGGCACCTAGGATCGGGATAAGCCATATTAGACATAAGCTACGAAACGTAGCGTCAGAAATCCTGTAAGCTTCTATAGTATTTCTTCACCAGTGTGTGATATACAATATTTACGCCCGTGTAAATATTAATGTTTAATATAGATATGAGCATTTGAGAATCCTAACTAGGAATCCCCGAGTTTGTAGTTAGATACTTAGTGTTTGGGTAAATCAATTAAAACGTCCATTAAAAAATGCGCGGATACTGGAATTCCAATTAGATAACACAAATGTCATTGGTTTCCCACTAGAATAACCGTTGTTGGCTAATTGATAGATTATTCAGTGATTCATCCATACATGAACAATCAACAGAGTGAATCTGACAAATATTCTGTTGCTTGTGATCTTGCCATAGAAAACTGTTCATTTATTTGCTGATCACGTAGAAGATATCGTCAAAGTGATTTTTAAGTCGCTATTCACAGGCAAGAGGTGAAATGACATGTGAGGCGCATCTGCTAAATACCGCCAAATCCATAGATTCTTTTCTGATAACCATGACTACCAAGCAATCCTCATGCAAAACTTATACATTGTATGTGGAACCTCGGTGATAGAAAATGTTAGATTATTCACCCATTGTATAACATATACATACGTTAAACCATGGACCCTATACATCTATCAAGGTATAGGGTCCGTGGTTAAACTGACGATGGGAGGAGATTGGTAGCGGTAGTTATTATGTATTCCCATAATTTGCGAAATATTTCCACAGAGCCCGGTATGTGGATGGGCAAATCTGCGGGTTCATCCGGGCATTGACTCTTGAGTATTAACATAGACTACATCGTGTCTTACCAGCATCATTGGAACATGTTGACTGCTTTTCTCTTTGCCAAAAATTACAGTTTGGTTATTAAAATTCTGTGATGATTTTTATACTTTGTAGCTATAGTCATGCGAATCAGGCCTTTGGGTTATTCGACATATAAGCCAATGATGACTGCTGAATATCATATTTGAAGCATGAATAGGCGGTCGCAAAATACATACATGCCATGCATTCGTGCTTTCATCTTGTTTTCTACTTTCAAACATAGACGGATAAATGCAGCAGTTGCGTGGGTGAAATAGGCTTGGTCAATCTTTTTCCAACTCTTCGAGGTTCTTGGCCATTCCACCGAACCGTGTTTGGAAGCAACGATAGATGCCCTTAGACATAACTATTCGTTACGTTTAGCTTGGAACATATGCTGGAATCTGAGCGTAGGAAGAAACCGTGTAGGTTGTTCATCGTTAAGCTTCACACAAATTGAATACAATATTAATTAATTGAAGCAAGGTTATTTATCCGTAGGCGGTGCACATCGTCAATAGGCAATTGTTTCAACAGCAATAACTGAGATTGAACTATCTATAAGGAGGTTAGACAGTTTGTCTTTGACGATCGAGACAACTGTCTTGATGGGCCTACCTGTCTACCCATCACCACGACTTACATAGATCAAGATGTACAAATGTATGTAAATAGACTGCATGATATTCGACAGACAGGATTCATCACGCCATAGTGCGACAATGGTTTACTTTAAAAAATATATACACGAGCTAAACGCATACACTGGTATAATTAACGGAACGATTTGGTAAACATTGATAATTATATGTGATGACTACATTATAAACTCTTAATTCATCATGTGCAGGGAAGAACTGACTATCCTTGTTATAGTTCTTAGCAAATCCTTGATAATGAGGATGTGAAGAAAATGTGTGATGGACTATGGTTAGCTAGTAATACCAATCGATATTTTTGATAACTAAAACCTTTCTTTATTTTCCTCCACTTCACTGAAAATGGTAAAAGCTTCGATCTGATTTATGCGACATAAGTCTGCCAATTGCTTGGTTTGACTTGATTCTTTGTTCTGTTTCACGTCGATGTCCTGCATGTCAACAGCATGTCTGGTCAATTGTGTTACAAACTTGCGAAAGTTGTGAAAAATATGTGGTGCACCACTATATCGTTTCACAAACTACGCATAGGGAAGAAATCCTCTATTCCCCTGATGTATAAACTAATGCAACATTGATGTTTTATCGTTGGTCCGAGAGAAACGTTCTTCCCTATATTAGATTACATCGAGTGGAGCTAAACTAAATATGTGCGAACTGCCAGTATGTACTGACACTAAGCGTACATGTAACTCAACATATATATTGGGTAATTCGCATTTGTTCCATGTTCTCCTAATATCGCAGGATAAACATTATGTCGGTACGATGCCACGAACGTGTTATTCAGACTCGATGATATAATTAAATTATTGATCAACAGGATGCATTCAGTCCAAGAATCTTTGCCAAATCATTAAATCACTAATACAGAGCAGTAAAATCTCTGCTGGAAGTAAAGTTCCTGGCAGTGAATCTGCATCATGTGTTTTAATTATTCTTGAACTCGACATCATGTTTTTTAAAATTATTTTTGGATTCGTCATCTTGTGTTATTATTATTTTTATTTCAAACGAAAATAATCTGATCGCAGGAACCAATCGTGTAGATTGTTCCTCGTTTGGTTCCTGAAAAATTGGATACAATGTTAATTGAAGCAACATTATTTATTCGTAGGCGATGCACATCTTCAATAGGAAATCATTTCAACAGCATTAACTGAGGTAGAACCATCTGTAAGAAGGTTAGTCAGTTTGTCTTCGGCAAGCATATATGAGCATTGCGTGTCGATCAAGATACTGGAACTCGGGACAACTGTCTATCCATCACCACGACCTAGATAGATAAAGATATGTATGTAAATGACCCGAATGGTATTCGACAGGCACGATTCATTCAACGGTGTTCTTGAGAAAATTACATGAGTGAACTAAACACGAATACTTGTACATAACGGAACGAGTTGGTGATCTATGATAATTATATGTGATGACGAGAGTATAATCCCTTATTCTAATGCCATCCGATTTAATCCGTGTTCCTGATTGGTTAACTAAAACACCTGGCGTACACCTGGGCTGCAAGGCAGTCTCGCATATTATATATTACATCCACATGCACGAGCAACTTTTATGTTACCTGGAATGTGGTTAAATATGCATCGAGTTCTAAAGTAATGTTATTAAATTACTTTGGAAAGGAAGAAGGGGCATTAGAATGGGAATAACCATGCTCTATTTTGTATTTGAGAACGTTAATGCTGGTTTTACTGCCGCAAATATCCGTTCTACAGACGACGCGTTCAACTTAATGTCAGCAAATACTAAAATACAACAGAGTTATTCCCTAAAATGAACATGTGGAGGAAGAACTGACTATCCTTGTTATAGTTCTCAGAAAATCATTGATGATGAGGATGTGAAGAATTTGTGATGGACTGTGGTTAGCGAGTAATACCAATTGATATTTGAAACCTATCTTTATTTTCCTCGATTTCACTGAAAATGACAACAGCTTCGACATGTATTTATGCGACATGAGTTTGTTGTTTGCTTCGTTTGACTTGCTTCTTTGCTCTGTTTCACATAGATGTCCTACATGACAACATGTAGGACATCATAACAAATGTTTGGTCATTTGTTTTACAAACTTCAGTTGTTGTGAAAAATGTATGATACGGCTCATACGGATAAAAACCCCTACTCTTCTAATGTATAAACTAATGCAACATTGATGTATTATCGTTGGTCCGAGAGAAACGCTCCTTCCCATATTAGGTTACATCGGGTGGAGTTGAACTAAATATGTGCGAACTGCCTATATGTACTGACACTAAGCATACATGTATCTCAACATACATATTGGGTGATCCGCACCTGTTTCACGTTCTCCGCATATCGCAAGATAAACATTATGTCGGTAAGATTCCACGAGCGTGTTGTTTAGACTCGATGATATTATAACTTATTCTGTCCCTGCGAGTTTGATACTGAATTTTATCCTGTTTCCTGGCGAAAATGCCACACGACCGTGAAGCGGGAGTGTGGCATTCGCCAGGAAACAGGATAAAATTCAGTATCAAACGAGCAGAGACAGGATAACGAATTTATTTCTACGAGCAGCCTTTTCAACTCGGGAAAGTTGCGAGGTAAAGTGGGTCAAAAACTTGCTAATCAAATACGACAAAAATGATCATGAAAACGGCTGGAGACGCGTCAAATATTTTGAAATATTCGGAATCAGCATTGTAGACTTATCATGACTTCTGCTCGAAATGATAAGGCAAAAGACCGTACAGCGATAGAGTCTGATCGCCAACTCTTCGGCTGATCAGCCGAGCTGGGGTCGAGTCGGCGAAAAAGACGGCACATTTTTCGAACAAAAAACGTCTGAAAATCTTGAATTAAATAACGTATTCTAAGAATGTTTTCTACCTGCTAACAGTATTTTGATTCATGTAACCTAAAATTGTACACATCAAATATGAATAAACGCGAATATAAGGGGTAAACTTCCACATCATTCACATTGTACGGGTGTCCGATCTATTACCGTGCGTTTTTGAAGGTTTATTTGGAATATATAAAAACGTACTTCTTGAAATGACATGAAAACTGACGCGATGATTACAACACATATAAGGGAAGTGGGAAGAGGTGCCGACATACTGAATGCGTCATATGACTTCACAGAAGAGTCTTCTGGTAAACCTATTCTAAAGCACATACCAAGAATCTAACGATTCGTGATATGTGTTGTATCTCAGGTACGCTTTTATTGTACCTGTTCATGTGGCAACATGGACGATATGACCACACGGCCCCTAGCACCGGCATAAGCGGTATTAGATACAAATCTAGAGAGCTATGATGGAAATTGATTGATTGAAATTGATGATTGCTGAGCTCGTCGGCTATCTTCTGTTATGAATTCCATCGATGACGTCACTCCCTTCTGCACGTGCGAGAGCTATTTTAACTCGACTTTTCAGCTCAGTTCCCGCCGTGGACAGTATCAGTTATCGGACACCCATCGTGAACAAGAATTTGACGTTGAAGTACAATGTATTTTCAAGTTTTGTGCACGACAATCGTTAGTTGGAGTTCTGTCGCTTAAGATGATATGATCATTGTTCAATTTCTATACGTATTTACTGAAGAGCGAGATCGGGAAGACAAGGTAGTAGATCGAATTTCGCACTCCGCCACAACACGAGAAATTTCTAATTTTGATGAAAACAAAAATGTTAGATTGAAATTTTTCGACTTTCGTGGCTACCTATAATTCTATATTTTGCATAACAATTAGAAATGATCTCCCCTTTGTTCTGACATATTATTGGCTTGTCATCACGCGCACAACACGTACGCACGAGATGCGCGTCTGATAACTGACCTGTGCGATAACTGTTCCGACACCCGTACCGGCACATGTGATCGTACCGAGGCGAGATAATCGAAGCGAAGTCAATCGTCAGGCGGCTTTAGTCAACTGTTACTCAAAGTCACAGTACACTACCGTTTCCAGATATTCCAGGAACAGTCGCACATACTCTGGGTCAGATTTACAAAGTTGATATCCGACATATTCTTTATTTCCAGTTCTGCCGCTGACAGAACACTCCAGCTGCCATGATTGTTTACATTACAAACTGCAGTCAACTAGGTCAGCCAGTGCAGTTTGATATGTGTTTTTATCCCAACGGCACGTGACCGCTGTCGACCAATGGCTTGCCTAGTATCTTCTGGGAGTAGAAATAAAGTTAAATTATTGATCAACGGTCAAGATATATTGTTCAACTGTCAAAACAAGTTGTCTCTTTCCATACATATGATATCGATCTTGACATGTTCGACAGAAACAGGTTCAACAAGCCTATACAACAGGATGCATTCAGTCCAGGAATCTTTGCAGAAATTTCTTAACTTGTGCGTCTAATTCCGCACAATCCGGAGCCCTAGGATCAATTTGAACGTTTTGCACTTTAGATCTTCAGTGTTTGTGGTTGTATCGAATTTAATGGTAATTGAATTTGGTCCCTGATATGTTGACACAAAAACTCTCAACAGCGGCAAACTCATCTGACATCTACATTCTGCTCTTGCGGAGAGAAATTTTTTTTCGCATGTTTTGGTTATGACGATTATTATTAATGGAAATCCGTCTTTTATTTCTAGAAAATCTCCTGATGGATACCTGTCATGATGAGATGTAATTACCAAACCAGAGACGACCCCGTGAATGTTTGTATAGCGTATTATATATAAACTTCAAAATTATATACAACCCCAAGAATGAAGTCAAATGTAGTTAAGGGATGTTCAGCCACATCTGCCGCATCGTAAGTTATTATGGGACATGGAGATTCACGATTCTTAGTAAATGCTCATTCTCTGTGACAGAGTTCAGTCCGGTCGTCAATATGGAGGGTTTGCTATTTTACTGGAGCGTTTGGCTTTCATTGGGAATTGCTGGTAAGTGCTACTTTTCTTCACGATTTGATTAATTATTTTCATAAATAGTACTTGATGAAGCGCTCACACACTAAAATCAAATCAATATTAAATTAGGTAATATTGTTTCCATAGGCGTGCTCAACGGTTATTTAAAGCACGGTTAGTGTGAGAATGTTGATAAAGTTTAGGGTGCAGGCTTCGCCCTGGCCCTAACCGAGGGCGCGGGCTTCGCCCTGGCCCTAACCGTGCGTAAAATATCCATTGAGCAGGCTTTGAAAACATTTCACTACCCAAATTGAATATCAACAAAGATTATAATGAAAGGTTGAAAACACCTGCACTTGACACATGTACATTTTACACAACCGTACTAAAACACATAACAATTGCACGGTTAGCGAGTTGTAATAGACAAGTGTTATAGAATTAGGAAATTATGTTTTCATAGACGTGCTCAATGGTTATTTTACGCAGGGTTAGTGTGGAAAAGTTTATATTTTAGGGCAAGTACTCAAATTGATTATCAACATAGACTATAATGAAAGGTTGAAAATATATTTTAGACTTAGACAACCTTTCGCCCCTTTGTTGAAAAAACTCGTCCACTGATGTTGGCACGATGCTCCCGTCTCGGTTGGCATCGTGGCCATGTCAGTGGAAGAGTGTATGTGGTCTCTCATGCGGAGAGTATTTATATGCGTGCTCAATGGTTATTAGTGTGGGAAATTTGTAAACTTTCATTATCCTGAGACGGGAAGCATACGATAGAAATACCCGGCCATTCGAATATTTGAACATTGAAGTAGTTGTTTGCAGACATAGTATACAGAATGGTGGCATTATATATGTGCTGGCTGCTGTATTAACTTGAACAATATCAAAATTTTCGACCATATGTTATCAAGAAATGATATTTTGAGATATCTGTCAATGTCTAAACAAACTAGGGGGCGCTCAGACCTAAATCTGGAACGTCTGCGAATGTTTGGGTTAAAGGGAATAACAGTATTTTCGTTATTTTTGGATTACATTATCTTAGTATAGCACAGATACTAGTGCTGAAAATTGATCGAGTCCAGTGCGGGATTCATACCATGGACCACCAGAGTAAGGCACCCGACCGCCAGCACTATATGTCGGCGATATAAATCACTCGCCTCCCACAAAAATAAAAGGTAGCAGACCGGTAGTCATGAAAGCGTACATACAGTACCCCTCTGATAACCGTACTGACACAACATCCATAGCTGAATACATGACGATATTTTGTCATATAGAAAGTAATCGCACAAACAGTATTTTCATTATTTTGGGGTCGATGGTTCGAATCTCGCTCGACCAGTTTTCAGTACTGGTATCTGTGCTACACAAAAACAGTGTAATCACAAAATAACGAAATGTTCTTTATACCATCACGTTATTAATGACAAAATATCTTCTCTGAAGAATAACGACTCACAGCGAGCGCTAACGTGAATATCATGTAAATCAGTGGATTTTGCGGACCAGTAAAATCTCTGCTGCAAGATAAGTTCCTGGCATATATAGTAAATCTATCGACAGTGAACTCGGCATCTTGTGTTTTATTATTCTTATTTCCAACGAAAATACAGGCGCTCAAACGCTTCAATAAGCATAACAGTTTCTCTAAACAGAAAGATAAACCTTACTGAAACGAATATTCGGGCGTTCAAACACTTTCTTTAGAAGAAATAAAAACACCCAAACATTTAAAGGATGGTCGGATACTCGAACCCCATGATAAGTTATAAGTGTTTCCCAGAGAGTAACCCGAACGATTTCTGCAACCGTAACTGCAACTATCACAGTAGGATTATGACTTAACAGTTGCCTTTAATTGTTGCCTGTATACAGTGAGATTCTGCTGGTGGGTGTTTCATCTCCGAGGCTTACCCTCTGTGCAATTCATTGTCATTGTAGTTTTGTGACTTGTAAACATGGTGGAGAATGAAGCGCTTGGTCGACGTCGTACCTTACAGGTATTCATTTTCCAACAGATGAGATGACAGGGCTATTACATCATGGCTCTGAGATATTTGTAATTACAAGCGTCTAGTCCGTCATTCATAATCCAGCCGTCGTCCATTAGAGAATATCCGCGTCCATAATCCAAAGACCTATTCCATTTCCATATAACAGTATTAGCACCAAATTCAAAAAGACAAAGTATACATAAACATAGGCTTGTTTCCTGCAAGAGAGAAGCGGTCAACAGTTTTCAATGATGCCGGCAAGACATCATGATGTTCCAAAATATCAAATCCGTATCGCTGATCAGTATTCTTAATCCATAATATTCGTTATATTACCGCTCAAGCCGGTGCTAGGGGCCGAGTGGGTCCGTGTAACCTTGAACAATTCAATTTTCGTTTTTTGTTTTTGGTTTCTCAAAATCAAAAATTTAAATTTGACCGTCAATTTTCAATTTTCGTTTTTCTTTTTCGGTTTCTCAGAATCAAAAATTGAAATTTGACATTCAATTTTCAATTTTCGTTTTTCGTTTTACTTCGCGCAAAAATGAAAATCAAATATTGAAAATTGCCTTGACTTGTCCGTTTTTCGTTTTTTGATTTTAACTTTGACGCATCAATGTTAACTTATCATGTTAGGCTTATGATGTCACTTTCGGTCTGCGGAGTAGTATGGAAAGCGCAAATCGGATTGTTTAGGCAGGTGTGGAGCACAATATGGAAAGCCAGTGGGGGGGGGGAGATATGGGAGTGTCACCAAACTATAGATCCCTGGAGCCAGGCATTCGGGCTAGATTATAATGGGCCAACTGCGCATGTCCAGAAGTGAGTAGGCATTCGTGCAGTAGGTGTGAAGCATTATATGGGGAACAACGGGGTTGATGCACATATGAGTTTCATTAAAGTAGGGTAAAATACTAAATACGTGGGTACCCTAACCATAACTTTGACACCCGCACTTAAAGCGTTGAAGCGTTTTTGACGCTGAACGTTGACGGGCATGTGAACGCTCCAACGATCCAGGTCCCAAAAATAGAGAATGAAGATTGGACCTGAAGCGTTGAAGCACTCAGACGTCTGGCATCAAACGTGACGTGTGTGTGCTTGTTTGAAATGCTGGTTCACGGAACGCTGGCCATATACGGATTTCGCGGCCCATCACCGCGATGCTTACTCTTATTGGTATTAAATCTTTGTTGGTGTCTTTATGAATACTATATTTCAAATCAATAACAAATAGCGGTTGTGTGCATGAATGCTGTTCGCTTTTGTAGCGCTCTAAACATCTATTTTTAGAAATGAGAAAATCTAAGACTGCGTCCTGATTGGTTCAGGCCTCAATGCCAATAACCAATGACAACTGCAGGATGCCAGCTATCCAGGCCTGTCTGGTGCATCTTCACAAGTCTAGGTAAATCGTGAATCCTCGCACAAGGTTTACCCGGACATTTTTGGTGATTCGAGTGAGTTTTTGAGTCCTTGCCTCAATCTCGAACATTTCATCCCCAGAGATTATTTTGAATTAGCATGTCGGTATCCCAAGTCGGCGGATTTTGCTTTGACTCTCGATGACGATTTCAGCTTGACATCAAAGTTATGCCAGCGATGTCACATCTCAAACATTGCAGCTAGTGGTTTGGCGTAATGAGCTTGCTGAGCCTGTTCAATAATTGGTTTGATTTAAAGGATACCCCTCGATCTTTGTTTTATCCCGTGGGCATCTAACCAAGGCAATGCATAGATACCCTAACAAATCGATCAATACACTGGCTCCCGAGGATGGCCTGGTGGGCCACATGCCTCTCACGCTCCACACCTCTTATACGACACGATTTGCGTTTTCTATTCTACTCGCCATACCGGAAGTGACATCATAACCCGTCCACGTGCGAACTTAACATTGATACGTCAAAGTTAAAATCAAAAAACGAAAAACGGACAAGTCGAGGCAATTTTCTATATTTGATTTTCATTTTTGCGTCAAGCGAAACGAAAAACGAAAATTGACTGTCAAATATCAATTTTCGTTTTTTGTTTTTGTAATCCCAGAATCAAAAATTGAAAATTGACGGTCAAATTTCAATTTTTGATTTTAAGATCACAAAAACAAAAAACGAAAATTGAAAATTGACGGTCAAATTTCAATTTTTGATTTTGAGATTACAGAAACAAAAAACGAAAATTGAAAATTGACGGTCAAATTTCAATTTTTGATTTTGAGAAACCAAAAACGAAAAACGAAAATTGAACTGTGCAAGGTTACACGGACCCGAGTGGTCATGTAAATTTAATATATCCACATGAACAGCTACAATCAAAGCGTGACTGGGATACAAATTATCAAGTGGTCACTTTTGATTCTTGTGATGTTTTAGAAACGTGCAGTCATTATATTTGTCTGTGGTGTCATTTGACTTCTTGTCAGTACGCCGGCATCGCTTTCCACCACCCTTTTAATGCTGCTTTTAATCGAAGTTTGACCATACAGATTGATTGATCTAACTGGTGAATCATCTCTATCAAATCAAATATGAAATACTCGCATGGAGAAATTGGTCCACTAAATTTGAAGAAGGGAGTACCAGTGCTCTTCGCACTGATTTTTGGACAACATACTATGTTTTAGGACATTGAGTATGCTACATAATCAGCATAAATGTTATATTATGTACAGTTTTAGCCTATGCAGGTATGTCATTTTCAGTAATGTAAATAGATTCTAATTTTAATCTATCTACATGAATCTATCGACCATTTTATCAACAAAAGCGCCGATTTCCTATTTGGGACGCTGATTTCGTGTTTGTGCCAATATCTGTTTGAACATTGAGTGCATTAGTGGCTGCTGCGTCATCACTAAAACAGATTCAGACGCATCATTACATTCCTTATATGACATTATCTGTATACACCAGTTAATATAATGTGAACGTGTATTGTTATACTTTCTGATCCAAAGACTCCATCTATTTACTTGGACAGTCTAACCACTTACGCGCCGTATACTTGGACAATTGACGCTTCATGCTAAACAAAGCCTATACATTTTATCGTAACAGTGTTTATAATATCGCCATAGCTCCAGGGTCTACTACATTGTTGCAAATCAAGACCGAAAATAGTTTACGACGCTTCTGAGCTTGAAAGAAAATATCGCACTATTGGGTTCATTAGCCAGCGGGAAATAGCTGTTGATTCGCCAAACAATATGTGGCTCCATTAAACATGTCAATATGGTGAAAGATTAATGGAGGATAACCTATTTTAATGATTCTTGATCAAAGAATATAACAGATACTGATAAAGTCTATATCCGTGTATATATATATATTCTCTAAGATCAGAAGAGAAGAAACTGTATAATCCTACGACTTTCCCGGTCTAATTCAGTAGGTAATAGGACATTGCCACAAATGGTTACTTAGTACATATCACACTAGGTGGTCTCCGGAGACATTTTAGCAATTAATAATTCATTCTTTCTTCAGCAAAGATGGCTTATAATTATCAGATACTTTACTAAGCTCTCAGGGTCATCAGATACTACGTGATATAAGATATAGTATGCACGAATGCAGTGATTATACACACGAACTATTGGATCTGGGAACGGCTGCATGTACACGCAGTTATCTTACACACCAACTTTCGAAACTGGTAATAATTCTCTGCACACACAGTGATCATACACTCCAACCATCGGATCCGGTAACGACTATACGTAGAAACAGTGATCATGAACACCAACTGTCGGATCTGGTAACGAATTTATCCCGCTTCATTCCGGTCCCAAACGTCACTAGCTGCGAAAGTGACCTATGGCCTAGGGATTTCTGGGAATGAAACTGAATCATGATCGCACAATTAATTTTCAGCGGAAATTCTCTGTAACATGGCTGCACCTTGTGAGGTTGACCATGCCACCCCCCGGCACAAACTGCTATTATTCAACTGAACAGGAAATACGTTTGTATAATTTAAATGAATTATGTTTTTATGATTAAAATTAGCTACATTTCACAATAAAATGCGACAAAATCGCTCCATTATCAAAGTCACTATTTCGTAAGTGGCTCACTACATGATCGCCATACGCTCCACACGGGTGGACTTTTGTGCGTTCTATGTGTGAGGCTAAGTTCCGCCAATACGGAAATAACCGAAAGTGAGATTGATCTGCTTCAGACAGAGTCGTCCAATGAAAACGAGCGATCACGGTCACATGGTCACCCGATATTTGTCCATCCACCGCAGTCGATTGTAATTCGTGGTGAATAACTAGGTTATTACTGGTATTAGTACATTGTAGATTATGTTGCAAGCTCATGCGTGGAGCATTCATCAGGCATCATTTTAAAGTTTACAACAAGTTTATTTATAATAAAGCTGTAATTCTAGTTTCAAAATTCAATAGCATTCCATTTGTGAACATATATTTAGTTGTGATCATGCAACGATTGTGGACGCTATGAATATTGGAAATATGGGACTTCCCATGCAGTTTTTGTTTCGTGTACATAGTGCTGAATGGTGTTCTATTCATTTTCCTAAACCATTGTACATATCAAACTCGATTGTCTCATGTAACCTGAGCTATTGATCTGATGTTTCAACACGCTTTCATACAATCACAATTGAACTGTATATACATAAGGTGAGCTATCGCTCTCTTCCGAACAGTTTCACCAAGGTTAATTGTAATCACAATGTAAATATCCAGATATGTCTGTTGACTGAATTGTTCTCACAAGGTTAATGTATAAACGCTTCTGTAAACTGTATATATGTGCATTCGCCACTCTACCTGAGAATGGAGAAAGTTTTTCTCTGAAAGCTTTTAGTAAATATAGTCAGAATGGATTTCTACAAAATTGTATCCGTTGTCATCTTTGTTCTGGGAGGCTATCATTTCAGTCTCAATTCTTCCCAGTATATTCAGATGTTCAGAAGGTGTTGTCAGCGGGATAAATTCGTTACACAGTTTGTCAATTGGAGCGATATGCAAGAGATGAAGAAGAAAGACGACGTATGGTGACTAAAAAGCCGCCATATGACTCTACAGGAAAGTATTCATCGACACCTAACATTCAGACCCGAGAATACGGTGGATTCTCGGACGTAGCCTTAGTATCTCAGTAGCGCTTTTATTGCAGCTGTTCATCTGCAGACTACGAAGTATCCACACGGCCCCTAGCACCGGCTTAAGCGGAATTAGATACTCTGGCTCGTAAAGAACATGTCAGCTTTACCCGGGAAAAAACCCTCTTGGCAGCTTTCCTAGATTTGTGCTATACGAATGACGTATTCAAGCAATAAAGGCCGGTCTTCCCCAGTTCTATTATTATACAGAGTTGAGCGTGCCATGCGCTCGTCAGGAACAGGTCCTCCATGTAAGGCTGAGTTAATTATAAAATGAAAGAGATGCAGGTAAGACAATAGCATGAAGAGCACTCACAAGACAACACTTTGTATGGTCTTTTTACTTCTTGGGGCAACCCAAACCACATTATTTGGTTCATTACAGCACGAATATCTTCAATAAATAATTACATAAATGAGAAGCAACTATTGCGAAACACTAAGTCAACAAAAGATTGTAATGTATGTTCAGCACCATGTCTGTAATTTTTACAACATTAAACAAACAGTAATCTGTATTCCTGGTTTGGCCTAACCGAGAGTTTTTTGCCACAACATTCACACTTCAAATTATTGAATGGCACACTTCTGTTCATATTTGCCATTGCTATGTTACTTTACTACTATATACGCACATCCATGAATTAAATATCGAACGCATTGATGACAAAAATATTTAGGCCTGTCTGTTTCGGGAAATATGTTGTACAGAACAGCTTTCGGGATTTTCTACTTACAAAATATTAATTGTAAAATAATTAGGTCTTTCCATTTCCAATGGATAGACCTTTTGTTATTCTACGGATTATTATTATTCTTATTATTATTATTATTCCACTTTTGAAATAGCGGCTAAACGGCTTGATATACAGCTTAGATATTTGGGACATCTGTAGATACCGGGCTGAAGTTTCTGGTACAGGTGTTCAATTTTGACCTTGACCTTGACCTATTGAGCTATGGGCTTTTTTGATAAAAACACCATTTTGCGAATATTGACCAAACGCATAAGGCCATGCAGCTGAAATTTGAAATGTGAAAGTTTGCAGATACACCCAACAAAATAACCAATAAAATAAGTAGGTCACGGAAGCGATTTTAGAGTTCTCTCCACTGGTGCTGTTTTTCGTGTCGTCTGTGTACAGCCAAAAATAAAGAACATATCTAAATGAAAGTAGATGGTTGGTAAGTCTTATATATGGCCATGCTGTAGTTATATTTTCGAATTGTTACGTAACAAGAAACAGTAGTTATCTCCCCTTTGATGATTTTCAAAATACGTCATTTTAGAAGGAAATAAGATACGGCATTGATTCTTGTAACATTAATGAACACTTTAATGACCAAAACGTATGTGACCTTAAATTTGACCTTTGACCTCTAGAAGCGTCGCTATATGAGTGCAAAGTTTGGTGGTCAAATCTTGAACGGCCAATGCGATCAGTCTGAAAATAAGGTCACGTGACCTACCTGACGTCACAAGGTCAGCACTTGTATCAGAACTCGGCCTTGACCTTGATCTTTCAAGTGATAAGCATCCGAATATCGAAAATACGGCTTCCATTTACTGGAAAACTAACACACTGACAGTCACAAAACAATGACGCAATATTGAGTACAATATTGACTTTCTTTTGGCGCTAATTATAAAACCATCCGATATGACCTTGACCTTGAATATTACAAAATGTAAAAAGCATTGCATGTAATTTTCTCGAAAACTACAACTTGCAGGAATCTGTAATTTAACACATTTGTACCCCATAATACAGGTATGACGTCACTGCCTTTTCGACCTGACCTTGACCTTGGCTCTTGAGATATGGTCACCGACAGTTTTTGCGACTACAGGGTTATAACTCGAAAACTGTTGGGAATTTCAAGTTGAAATTTGCACATGAATGTAGGTCATTATATGCCGTAACAGAAAAACATTAGAGGCCATCAAGATATACCAGAAAGAATAGAACATAATTAGCAATTTGTGAAATTTACGCTTTATTCAAATTTTGCGAAAAGTATTCATCCAATCATCATTATTTTTAGGCATGATTGAGGGAATATATATATGTATTTGCCTTTGAAATTTCAAGAATATAGCTTTCATAGGTTTAGAGATATTAAAGAAACAATTTTCCCGAACCATTAAGCCGTTAAATGGTGACATGTTGATTTCATCTATCCAATGGGTGTTGTCAGTTTCGCTATAGCGATTCGGCTGTAGCACTCGAGGAACCCGGTGTTCGCAATTAAGTAAACGTCGTGTTACATGACGGGGCCGGCTCAATTTTGTAAACCTTTTATCTCTTGAACCGCAATAGTTACGAACTTGTAATTTGCTGCCACTTACTTCAAATACTGTGTTCTTTCGTTGACAATGACTCCGTACCGGGCACAGTAATTGTGGAAAACTTGAACAGTTACGAGAGAGCCGTTAGTTTGACATAATACAGGGTAGACAGAGGGTTAGCGATCCAGCGATCCCGGTATTCGTAAACAAACAAGGTGAATAATTTGCTTCGCCGGAAGTGCGCGCGTCTGTCTTCAAATACGCGCGAGTGTTCCTCTCACGGCGGGCGTAGTGAAATAGCTGAGCTCGGCAGGGATGGCAGGGATGGCATTTAGGCATTTAGGTGTCGATGATTAAAGTCCCTAAAGCGAGGGAGTATTTGATGTCGCCGTTTACGTGGAATGTTCCCAGATGAAGTACGATTGGGCTGTGCAAACAAGGTAGGCATTTCATTACTAATTTGAGAACAATACCCAGTCGACTAAAATTGCGCACCACATGACGTAAGTTCACCGGCATCTCTGCAACTGCATCTCGTTGTTGTTTGTTTCACACGATTCTAGGCTGAAGTGTCTGGTGCAGGTCATCAATTTTGATTGAGGGAATATCTACATGTGTTTGGAATTGACAGTAAGAATGCATTCGCATTGTTGCAGGCAGGATACAATTTCCGCCCCCAATTAGCATGCTGTTTGAAATATGTTGATGTACGCGACGAATAGGTATTGAGAGACATAAATTCAGCGGACTCATACAGAAAACCATAGACTTTCAATAGATTATCTTTTAGCAATTATTTGGATAACGGCCCATAACGATGAAATTTCACACTCGATCTAAGGCTCTCGCAATCTTGACAAATTAAACTTTCCGGAAAATGTTTAGTATATGCCACATCACGATACAGCGAAATAATATCTATGGGAGACGTCAAGGAAAGACCGTGACATTGTACCCACAATGTCTAGTTTTTTTTATTATTTTACTCCAGAAATATTTCTTCAGGAGTCATTCAGCTATGGATAAAAAAAAATACAAAAAAAAATAAATTGACAAAATTGGGATTCGAACTCAAAATTGACAGCATTGTTCATTCACAACCAAACGCTCTAACCACACGGCCAAGAAGCTATGCAACACCAAACACTACTACAATGCCAATATAACGCCGTCTTCAAAGTGAACAGAGAAAACAAAACTTATTTTAAATTTCATGAAAATATGACACCTTCAACCAAAATGATATTTCAATATATGTTTGTGGTATATTTGATAAAATTGAGAACATGTAATTAGATTTTGGTTAGAGGTGTCATATTTTGAATATAAAGGGAATTCCCTGTGAAAATCTATCCAGAAAATATAAAAACGACCGAACGCCCATTTTCCAACGTTCATCGACGCCGTTTTACGTCACCATTGGCTGTGAGAGTTTTCAGTGTAAAATTTCGGTATTTTATATGTATGAAACACAACCTTTCATGCTGATATGGAGAAATATTTTTTTCGCTTTTCAAACGTGACAGCAAGAGGGTTTTTTCCCGGGTAAAGCTGACACGTCCTTTATACTGGGTCATTGGCACAACGTGTAACTAATGGTTACATACACACGAACTATCAGATCTGGTAACAAATGTATGCACACACAATAAACACACACGAACTATTGGATCTGGTAACAAGTGTATGCACACACAGTAAAAATACACAGGAACTATAGGATCTGGTAACAAGTGTATGCGCACACAGTAAACACACACGAATTATCGGAACTGGTAACACGTGTATGCACACACAGTAAACATATACATGAACTATTGGAACTGGCAATAAGTGTATGCACACACAGTGATCAAAGTAATCGTTAGATCCGAAAATCTATATTCAGCAGTTGTTCATTAAAGAATATCTGAGTCAATACTCGAAATACCTATTTCGTATAACAGCACCAATTCCAATTGTGTTTGAAATAAAAATAATAGAAATTTATCAGATGGTTTCCTGCAAGACAGAGGCGAACATCAGTTTTCAATGGTGCCAGCAAGACAAAGGCCTATTATATTGTTCGTAGAACGAGGTAGGAATTTAATGTGGGGTGCCGAGAATAACCTTTTTGTTAAGTCATATGGTTGGTTTTTAGTCGACATACGTCAGTTTTTCTCACCTCTTATATATCTCACCAACTTAAGATTTGGCTAGGAAGATATTCTACTGGTATATTTTTAATACCTGTCATCCACTCATCAGAAAGATCTTCACTGCCTTCGAATATTATATAACAACCTTTTCAAAATATTGAGTTTATACTGAGCTGAAGAAAGGATGATGTAAAAAACGAAGGCCCATTTTTTATACATTGTTTTGATACACATCAATACCACTTAAACTGGTTCTTATGTAGATTCGATCAGATTATCTAATACACATGTCAAGGGTACGTAAATTGGAAACTGTATCAGAATGATAAGGTAGCGCTGATAAACCAGCTTTCGATATCGATTTACCCCTAACATATAGGGCCTGCTTATCTCTGTCTGATCCACCGTGGGCTGATTATCTGGTAATATGATGAACTACAATTTTTTTTAGATTTTGCTTTCGAACAAGCCTGGCAGCAAAATCCATTTCAGAGGATATAGCCTATCACCTTGAACGCCAATGCTTTTTCTGCAAAGAATAGAAAGCACTCTCAAAAAAATACTTGGCATAAACTTATGGCGATTTTTTCTTCTTTAATTATATGCTGTTAGGGACTCCTGAAATTTGAGCTTTTAACACTTGGCTCTAACTTTACTTTCATAAGATAATAGAATGAGAAATTGACAGAGACAGAGAATATTATACTGCCGTTAGTTATTAATTTGAGAAACAAAAGGAGAAGCACGAAAATTACTGCTATAAAAACTGTATGATTTCTACTACTCCGCTAAATTGTACGTCAAATATTGACTATCAATTAGATGGATTCGTGTCCTTTCGCTATGTTTGTAACTTGGACGGTAGCTGTAGCGCGCTCCTCTGACTCCAGCAGCCAGTAAAAGTGTTATTCTTCCCTGGATAACGTTTACCCGTCCATTCGAATTCCCATACTGAATCAGTTGGGGGCCGAAAAGTGCCCCTTCCCCACGTTTTTGGGTAAAAGAGTACATGTGGACATGTGTGGTGGGGTGGGGAGACGTTCAGTTAGAAGACGGGAACATCTGAACCTATGATTCCGGTGACTATAACAAGCGGACACTCATGTTTCGACACAGATCCTAATCATCTGAACGTATAGACTTCGAATGTATGAATGAAGTGTCATTTAAAGTCGATCCAGACCGACAATCGTTGTAATCCGTGCTTTTATAAATTAAAATCTGAAATTTTCCTACTTTTAATAACCCGTTTAGATTGGCGTTGAAATACTAAATGTTTAGTATTCTAAAGCGAAAATGATATGTTGAGATTCTTAGAATTGTGATTATAGTCCGAACATGCCTAGAATTTAAATGCAAATCTAAATTTGCTTAAAATAGTGGACAAAGCTTTTAATCTCAAAACAGCTGGTTTACTGTGTCGAGAGTCACCTTCCTTTATTTCTCTCCATGTCAAAAAGCATCGTTATTTCCAGATATCATTGGTCATCCGGTTATAATGGTAATCTACTTCATCTTAAACCGGTGCTAGGGGCCGCGCGGGTACTTCATAGTTGCCACAAGAACATCAGTAGTAAAAGCAAGGCTTAGATACCAAGGCTAGGTCTTATAATCCTCCGTATTCTAGTCTGAATGTGAGATGCCGCGGGAGGCTGTCCTGTGGAGTCATATGGTGCTGCTTAATTTCCAGACGTCATCAGTTTTTCCCACCTCTTACATTTCTCACCAATCGATACTACTATACTGGCCCCAGTCTATTCTACTATTCACTAGTATATCCGGTCAGGATATGCGATTGTGGATAAAATCAAGAACTGGTTGAGTAAGGTTTATAAGGGAGAGAGGTGATAAGCCATCCTCGATGTTGATTTGCCAGTCATACAAATATGTCCTTTGTACAATGTCTAGTATCAATTAGGTTTCGTGAGTTTTGTTGATGTTATATCAAGTCCATCCTTCTTTGTTATGCCTTATCATGCGCATGATCAATAAACATCGATCTCCGTGAGTATACCATCGCGGTTTACTGAGATTGGCGCATGATTAAGAACAGGAAACATGGAAACATGGTGTCAATTCGATCAGGTCTGTTTGTTCTTTGTTTTATGTTAATCCAAGCACATAATTGTTCGTATAACTTATATTGTGTCGATTTGATCGGTTGTAATGTTATGAGCACACTTACTCGATGAAGAGAAACTTGCTTGAGTGGATTTAATAACATGCAGACAACTGGGAATATTTGTTGACTCGCTCAATGCCGTCGGGCCACATTAGTGCAAATAAAACCCAAGGCTTCATTAATTCTTCTGAAATATTAATTTTTGAGATGTTTGTTTATGACGTCTGATCAAAGCATGTGATATATGACTAGTGGCGAAGTATTTTTCACTACATACTCTCTCACCCTGAAGAATGGTTTATTATTCCACGACCTTTGCATTAGGGCTGAGTAGAAAATACAGAAAAAATGTCACTGAAGCAGAACTAGTGAATACATGGCCATGTAAAGTATTCTCAAAGGGAATTTTGGCGATTAATAATTCATTTTTCGTGATTAAATATAATTTACAGTTTAGTGGAATTTTTAAAGCCCAAAATACTACGAGATAATACCTGGAGAATTACACGCAAAGTATAATTCTTCTGGGACAGATAACGAAATATATCGTTTCAAATCAGAAGAATTGTACTAGAAACAGATATAATAATTATTAGAACAATATCACGGTTCGGGGAATTGGTTGTAACTTTGTTACTGGTAAGCCTGGTGGGAAATGTAGCACTAGCGTCAGGCTTCATAGGTGTGTGTTCCAAAAACACATGCATTCTATGAATTGTACCTTGTTTGGGCCGTTTCTACTATATAGTAGTTTTCATATAATTCATAATTTTCGACTAGATGGCTATTACATCATCGCTCTGAACTATTTTGTATCTAATAACGCGCAAACCGGTGCTAGGGGCCGTGTAGACAAGCCATTGAAGATATACACATGAACATCTACAACAAAAGCGTGGCTAGTATACAAATCATCGCAGGAACCAGCATTGCTTCTTGTGATGTTTATATTTAGAAATATGCATCAGTACCTCTTGTCAGTACGCCGGCATTTTTTCTCACCCTTGTTATGTTGCGCTTTATTTTCGACTGCATATGGTGAGATTGTGCTGGTGGACGTTTCATCCCCTCTTTCAAATTATTGTGATTGTAGTTTTGTGGCTGGTGAACGTGATGAAAAATGAAGCGCTTGATCGGCGTATAGGGCCCCCCCAGATATGTCTTCAAGAATGAATTCGTCATAGTCCCAGCAGACAAATCTCCAAATAATATAATATTCATATGTAAATATTACTATTACCAGGTGCTGGTTAATGAATTGAGTGTAGATATATCATCATCAAATACGTCTACTTACTCCCAAACTTCAGTTACTCTGGAAGATTTCTTTAAAAATCACAAAAACGTTTCTCGGGGAAAGAGGTAATTGTCTTCCAACCAATCATAACGACATACCAAAAGTATACTGGGCTCCCAAAATGCATAAATCACCATACAAAGCTAGATTCATAGCTGGTTCTAGAAGCTGCACCACCAAGCCTTTTTCAACCCTATTGACGAGGGCCCTTCAGGAAGTAGAAGCATTTTGGGAAAGGTATTGCGTCACTATTTCGAAAAACTCTGGCGTTGAATGTATGTGGATTTTGAAAAACTCAAAATGTTTTACAGAAGAACTTGATGCTAAAGGACACATACCGTACAGACATGTATCCTCGTGGGATTTCTTGACTCTCTATAATACAATCCAGCATCAGAACCTTATTGACCGTCTAAGTTCATTAATAGTATATGTATTCATACTCATCGTAGATATATTAATGTTGGAAGCCATAAAGCATTCTTTAGCTCTACAACATTCAAAAGATATCATTCATGGGATGTTTCTTTGTTCATAGAGTTGCTTGAATTTCTCATTAAAAATATTGAAATTTGGCAACACAATATATAAGCAGCAATTAGGTATTCCAATGAGTACTAATTGTGCACCTCTGTTGGCTGACCTGTATCTGTTCTCTTATGAATATGACTATATGCAGGTGCTTTCAAAAAACGATCCATTCAAAGCCCGTTCCTTCTCATTCACCAAACGGTATATAGACGATCTTCTCGCTGTGGATAATCGCTATATAAATGACGCAGTGAAGGATATATATCCACCTTCACAGGATTTGAAGGAAACTACAGATATAGCCCTACAGGCACATCATATTTAGATTTATATCTCTATAAAAATGAAGCGGGGATTATCTTTCGTCGACTTTATGAAAAAAGAGATGATTACAATTTCGACATCGTAAACTATCCCTTTCTGGACAGTACTATTCCAGTGGGACCTGCATATGGCGTATACATACCTCGCCTAGTAGCATTTCCTAGATCCTGTGTTAAATATGACGATTTTAATCGACGTCACATGACATTGTTGCCGAAACAGGGCTATTCCGCCAAGCGCCTCCACTCAAAGTTTCTCGAATTTGGCGATACATATCGCAAGCTGATAGCAAAATACGAACGTAGCGTGCAAGATCTATGGTGTTACGTTTCGTAACTTGTGTCTAATTCCGCTTAACCCGGGGCTAGGGGCCGTATGAACCCATGTACTTCAAGATCCTCATGGTGCCTATATGAACAGTCAAATCAGAGCGTGACTGAGATATATCATTCTCTAGATGACGACTTTTCAGTGATTATTATGGATTTTGAATACTGATCAGCGATACGGATTTTATATTTTTGGAACATCATGATGTCTTGACAGCATCATTGAAAACTGTTGACCGCTTCTCTCTTGCAGGAAACTAGCCTATGTGTATGTATACTATGATTGTCTTTTTGAATTTGGTAATAATACTGTTATATGGAATATAGAATAGGTCTTTGGATTATGGACGCGGATATTCTTTAATGGACGACGGCTGAATTATGAACGGCGGGCTAGACGCTTGTAATTCAGAATAAAAACTTGCATTTTATTATTACCACCACCGTTTCTTCTATCTAATGGTCACATAGTTCATCATCTTCGATCAGATGACTGGATAGGGCTATTACATCATCGCTCATGAAGATTCTTAGAATTGTGATTATACCCTGAACACGCCTAGAATTTAAATGCCAATCTAAATTTGTTAAACATGGTGGACAAATCTCTGAGCAGCTGGTTTACTGTGTCGAGGGTAACGGTCGGCTATTTCTCTCCATGCCCAAGACCACATGAATATGCGGTGCCTATGCGAAGCGAAATCTACTGAATATATCCAGATGATTCTCGTCGAGATGTAGTAACGTAATTTCCATATATTGTTGGTCATTCAGTTTTAATGGCCATCTAAATCCGCTTAAGCCGGTGCCAGGAGAAGTGTGATCACTTCATAATTTCCACATGAACAACCGTAATAAATGCGTGGCTGAGACACCAAGGCTAGCTCTTTGAATCCTCCGCATTCTAGTCTGAATGTGTGGTGCTGAGGGAGACTGTCCTATGGAGTCATTTAGTGCTTTTTAAATGTTAGACGTCGTCAGTTTTTTTCACCAATTATATATCTAACCAATCGATACTACTTGCCCAAGTTTACTCCAATATGCTCTAGTATATCTGGTCAGGGTAGCTAGTCAATGTGGATAAAATCAAGAACTGGGTGCGTAAGGTTTATAAGAGAGAGGAGATAAGCCAACTTCGATATTGATTTGCTAGCTATACATATACGGCATTTGTACATTATGTACTATCAATTAGGGTTCGTGAGTTTGTTGATGTTATACCAAGTTTATTCTTTTTTTTATGCCTTATGCGCATGATTAATAATATACAAATGGAAACATGGTGTTAATTCGATCAGGTCTGTTCCTTCTTTGTTTAAGGTAACCCATGCATACAATTGTTCGTAGAAGTTATTATACGCATCATCGACCAAGAGATATGTGTAAACATTGTGCCAATTTAATCGCATTGAAATTTCTCCATCGGTTGTAATATTATGAGTATACTTATCCGACAAAGAAAAACTTGCTTGAGTGAATTTAATAACATGCAGACAATTAGAAATATCTGATTCGCTTAATTTCGTCGGGCCACATTAGTACGAATAAGACACAAGGCTCCATTAATTCTTCTGGAATATTTTTTTTTCAGTACATATACTCTGTCACATTGAACAGGAATGTTTATCATGCCACGAACTTTCCATTAGAGTTGAGTAGAAAATATGAAAAAAATGTCACCGAAGCATACTTAGTGAATACTTGGTCACAATGTGTATTCTCGAGGGAAATTATAGCTATTTATAATTCATGTTTCCTGATTATATATAATTCACAGTTTAGTTGATTTTTTCAATACTCTAATTGCTATATGATAATAACGGAACAATTAAACGCAACATATAAAGACTCCATGGACATATAACGACAGATACCAGTTCAAATCAGCAGAAATGAACTAGAAACAAATATAATAGTTATTAGAATGATTTCACTGTTAGGTGAATTGATGTATAGTTTTGTGACAGGTAAACGTGTTGGAGATATTTTATCTAACAGTCACATTGTTCATCATTTATGATCAGATTATTTGATATGGTTATTACATCATCGCTCTGAACTCTTTGCATCTATATGTATCTAATACCGCTCATTCCTGTGCACGATCATACCATTCAAGATGTACACATGAACAGCAACAATAAAAACTTGGCTGGGATACAAATCATCGCATGGATCAATATTGCTTCTTGTGATGTTTATAAGACATATGCGATCAATACATTTGCCTGTGGGGTCATATGACTTTTTGTCAGTACACCGGTATATTTTTTCATCACTCTTGTTAGGTTGCGTTCAATTTTTGCCTACATATGGTGAGATTATGCTGGTTGACGTTCCGTCCCCGAGGCTTGCTCTTTGTACAAATTATTGTGATTGTAGTTTTGTAACTAGTAAAAGTTATGGAGGATGAAGCGCTTGGTCAGCGCAGGGCCTCACAGATACGTCTGCTGAATAAGAATTCGGAGCTTATTATTACCACCTCGCTTGGGCCGTTTCTTCTATCTAACGGTCACATAATTCATTTTCCATCAGATGACTGGGGACGGCTATTACATCATCGCTCTTAAATATGTTATCCAATACCGCTCAAGCCGTGTGGTCATGCCATTCAATATGTCCACATGAACAACTAAAATAAAAGCGTGGCTGGGATACAAATCACCGCAGGGATAAATTTGGGATTTTTTTTATCAAGATATGATCAGGCGAATTAAGTCACAAACATTTACTAAAAAAGGAACCAGCCACAAGGTGTATTCCATGCCACGAAGATCTCACAGTGAAACATATTCTGATCGACTGTATAGATTTTAAGATTGTAAGGGATTCTTTTTATCAAGCAGCTTTGGATAATCAACAAAAATGGGATAAAGATCTGGAATTTGATACTAATATTTTTTGGTCCTCAATATAGCAGTTTCTACAGCGCAACAAAGGAAACAAATTTGTACTATTTTCAATACCAGATAATCCATAAAATACTTGATACAAACCACCTCTCGAGGTTATGGGGTGACGCCGACTCCGATATGTACTTCTGTAAGCAAAGAGACCTGTAATTCTGCAGCAGATAGAACCGCATTTGTTTTATTATTGTACATACTCGAGCGAACCAGCGGTAGAACTGTATAATTCGGCAGGGAATCTCTGGCAGTTTACTGACGATTCTGAACCTTTGTTATCTCAGGTTATCCTTTCATTCATCATCTGCTGCTGCTAGTAAAACGGTATATTTATATCTGCTGATATTGTAATATCAAACCAGCATTTGACGACGCTTGATTCTTAAAACGACATGTAGAAAAAAATACATGGTCTAAAATACCCGTTGCAAAAGACCCTGTGCATTACCTATGATATAGCCGTTGTAACACAATTCGTCTTAATACACATGTATGTATGATTGACCTGATGTGGTGAGTGATAAGGATCTGAAATTACTCCTGATGAAAGGACCTAAATATAGAGAGCCAAGAAGAATAAATTTGAAGCCCGAACAGAAGATTGTCCTGTCTGCATTAGAACAGTACGTTATTGATTGGTCTAAGCGAGAAAAAGTTTAACCTACAGTACTCGCTGATTGGCTGGACCTCACCAAGAGCAAGGTCGTTGAAACAATCCGCCATATTGACAGAAGTACTCTTCCCCAAGCAAAACAAGTACTGAGAAACCTCAATTCGCAAGAAGTTCTAGCAAATCTCCAGAGTAAATTCGTCATAGTCCCAGCAGACAAAGCTCCGAATAATATAATATTCATATGTAAATAATACTATTACCAGGTGCTGGTTAAAGAATTGAGTGTAGACATATCTTCATCAAATACGTCTACTTACTCCCAAACTGCATTTACTCTGGAAAAATTTATTTAACAATCACAAAAAGTTTCTCAGGGAAAGAGGTATTTGTCTTCCAACCAATCATAACGACATACCAAAAATATACTGGACTCCCAAAATGCATAAATCACCATACAAAGCTAGATTCATAGCTGGTTCTAGAAGCTGCACCACCAAGCTTCTTTCAACCCTATTGACGAGGGCCCTTCAGGAGGTAAAAGCATTTTGGGAAAGGTATTGCGCCACTATTTCTAAGAACTCTGGCGTGGAATGTATGTGGATATTGAAAAACTCAAAATGTCTTACGGAAGAACTTGATGCTAAAGGTCACATACCGTACCGACATGTATCCACATGGGATTTCTCGACTCTCTATACTACAATCCCTCATCAGGACCTTATTGACCGTATAAGTTCACTAATAGTATCTGTGTTCAAGAAAACTGATCGTAGATCTATTAATGTCGGAAGCCATAAAGCATTCTTTAGCTCGACTACATACAAGAGATATCATTCATGGGATGTTTCTTTGTTTATAGAGTTGCTTGAATTTCTCATTAAAAATATCTATGTGAAATTTGGCAACACAATATATCAGCAGCATATAGGTATTCCAATGGGTACTAATTGTGCACCCCTGTTGGCTGACCTGTATCTGTTCTCTTATGAATATGACTATATGCAGGCGCTTTCAAAAACCGATCCATTCAAAGCCCGTTCCTTCTCATTCACCAAATGCTATATAGACGATCTTCTCGCTGTGGATAATCGCTATATAAATGACGCAGTGAAGGATATATATCCACCTTCACTGGATTTGAAGGAAACTACAGATAGCACTACAGGCACATCTTGTTTAGATCTCTATCTCTATAAAAATGAAGCGGGCATTCTCTCTCGTCGACTTTATGACAAAAGAGATGATTACAATTTCGACATCGTAAACTATCCCTTTTTGGATAGTAATATCCCAGTGGGACCTGCATATGGCGTATACATATCTCGCTTAGTAGCATTTGCTAGATCCTGTGTTAAATGTGATGATTTTAACCAACGTCACAAAACATTGTTGCAGAAACTTATAAAACAGGGCTATTTCACCAAGCGCCTCCACTCAAAGTTTCTCAAATTTGGCGATACATATCGCATGCTGATAGCAAAATACGAACGTAGCGTGCAAGATCTATGGCGCTACGTTTCGTAACTTGTGTGTAATTCCGCTTAACCCGGGGCTAGGGGCCGTATGAACCCATGTACTTCAAGATCCTCATGGTACTCATATGAACAGTCACAATCAAAGCGTGACTGAGATACATCATTCTTTAGATGACGACTTTACAACGAATATTATGGATTAAGAATACTGATCAGCGATACGGATTTGATATTTTTGTAACATCATGATGTCTTGCCGGCATCATTGAAAACTGTTGATCGCTTCTCTCTTGCAGGAAACAAGCTTATGTTTATGTATACTATGATTGTCTTTTTGAATTTGGTGCTAATACTTTTATATGGAATATGAAATAGGTCTTTGGATTATGGACGCGGGTATTCTCTAATGGACGACGGCTGGATTATGAATGACGGACTAAACGCTTGTAATTCAGTAAATACATTATTTTGAAACTATTCCTTGTCACACAATTCGTGATCATGAATGATTGTTTACATCCTTTTTCAATTTTCCACCTTTTGTCAAAGAGTGCTCCACTGATGACTACAGGGAGTTGGTGAGTGGGTGGGTGCGTCGATGAGCACGTACGGTAGTCAGAACGAGAATCCAGTTTTAATTCATCGATCATGCATTTTCAATATTGACAATATTTCCTTATTTACCGGCATTATATTATACTTAGCAGAACAAATTCAGAAATAATATAACGGTACTATGAGTGGGTGGATAAGTAGGTGTGTTGGTGAATTCAAGTATAAATGAGCCCTTAGCAATACCATGTTGCTGGTTATGTAGTACATTGTATCCTCACGAGTTCGGTCATCGATTGCTTGATAGATGCACGGACCAGTCGAATGTCTATTACCAGAGGTTCGCGCAAATGACTATGTTGTAGCTGGGCTTCAGAAAACCTAGGTGATAGTCGTCAAATCGGACATACGGTATCGTCCACACAGAATTTCCTCGTCAGTGATATGAAATTACCTGTGTCAATTGGCAGCGCTCGCATCGAGATCCCTGTACTTATCCCCCATGACATTACAGCAATTCCATCAAACAGATCATAACAAAATCTTTAATAAAATCCAGCATCACTGAGTGGATGTAATGCATGTCTTTGGCTTATGGCTAAACCATGAGTCGTCTGCAAAAATTAACTGTTGCATGTTTCTCTGCAAATATTCCCTGATTTTAGAAAAATGTCTACCGTTTTGAAAATTATGAGATGAGATAGTACATAGCAAACTGCGTATTCCATTGGGAAGTTTTAGTCATGTAATAATTTATTTCCGTACCTATTATTTTCAGTGACTTCAGAACGATTAAAATAGGAAAGTCGCCAGATACTGTCATTAGAATAGGTCATGGTACGACAATAATATAAGCTATAGCCACCAAAATATTCAATTACTCCAATGCTGTCAGGGAGTTTGACTGGAATTTATACACGTCAGGAGGCTATAGTTGTGATTGTGAATCGTCGAACTTTATCTATACACCATGCAAACATGTTGTGACTGGTGACCTTGATGTGGTGAGTGATAAGGACCTAAAATTACTCCTGATGAAAGGACATAAACACAGAGAGCCGAGAAGAATAAATCTGAAGGCTGACCAGAAGATAGTCCTGTCTGCATTGGAACAGTACGTTATTGACTGGTCGAAGCGAGAAAAAGTTGAACCTACAGTACTCGCTGATTGGTTGGACCTCACCAAAAGCAAGGTCGTTGAAACAATCCGCCATACTGAGAGAAGTACTCTTCCCCAAGCAAAACAAGTACTGAGAAACCTGAATTCGCAAGAAGTTCTTGCAAATCTCCAGAGTAAATTCGTCATTGTCCCAGCAGACAAAGCTCCAAATAATATAATATTCATATGTAAATATAACTATTACCAGGTGCTGGTTAAAGAATTGAGTGTAGACCTATCATCATCAAATACGTCTACTTACTCCCAAACTTCATTTACTCTGGAAGATTTATTTAACAATCACAAAAAGTTTCTCAGGGAAAGAGGTATTTGTCTTCCAACTAATCATAACGACATACCAAAAGTGTACTGGACTCCCAAAATGCATAAATCACCATACAAAGCTAGATTCATAGCTGGTTCTAGAAGCTTGCACCACCAAGCTTCTTTCAACCCTATTGACGAGGGCCCTTCAGGAGGTAAAAGCATTTTGGAAAAGGTATTGCGCCACTATTTCTAAAAACTCTGGCGTTGAATGTATGTGGATATTAAAAAACTCAAAATATCTTACGGAGGAACTTGATGCTAACGGTCACATACCGTACAGACATGTATCCACATGGGATTTCTCGACTCTCTATACTACAATCCCTCATCAGGACTTTATTGACCGTCTAAGTTCATTAATAGTATCTGTGTTCAAGAAAACTGATCGCAGATATATTAATGAAGAAAGCCATAAAGCATTCTTCAGTTCTACTACATACAAGAGATATCATTCATGGGATGTTTCTTTGTTTATAGAGTTGCTTGAATTTCTCATTAAAAATATCTATGTGAAATTTGGCAACACAATATATCAACAGCATATAAGTATTCCAATGGGTACTAATTGCGCACCCCTGTTGGCTGACCTGTATCTGTTCTCTTATGAATATGACTATATGCGAGCTCTTTCAAAAACCGATCCATTTAAAGCCCGTTCCTTCTCGTTCACCAAACGCTATATAGACGATCTTCTCGCTGTGGATAATCGCTATATAAATGACGCAGTGAAGGATATATATCCACCTTCACTGGATTTGAAGGAAACTACAGATAGCCCTAGAGGCACATCATATTTAGATCTATATCTCTACAAAAATGAAGCGGGGATTCTCTCTCGACTTTATGACAAAATAGATGATTACAGTTTCGACATCGTAAACTATCCCTTTCTGGACAGTAATATTCCAGTGGGACCTGCATATGGCGTATACATATCTCGCCTAGTAGCATTTGCTAGATCCTGTGTTAATTGTGACGATTTCAATCAACGTCACAAAACATTGTTGCAGAAACTTATAAAACAGGGCTATTCCTCCAAGCGCCTCCACTCAAAGTTTCTCAAATTTGGCGATACATATCGCATGCTGATAGCAAAATACGAACGTGGCGTGCAAGATCTATGGCGTTACGTTTCGTAACTTGTGTCTAATTCCGCTTAACCCGGGGCTAGGGGCCGTATGAACCCATGTACTTCAAGATCCTCATGGTGCCCATATGAACAGGCACAATCAAAGCGTGACTGAGATACACCATTCTCTAGATAACGACTTTAGAACGATTATTATGGATTAAGAATACTGATCAGCGATACGGATTTTATATTTTTGGAACATCATGATGTCTTGTCGACATCATTGAAAACTGTTGACCGCTTCTGTCTTGCAGGAAACTAGCCTATGTTTATGTATACTATGATTGTCTTTTTTGAATTTCGTGCTAATACTGTTATATGGATATGGAATAGGTCTTTGGATTATGCACGCGGATATTCTTTAATAGACGACGGCTGAATTATGAATGACGGACTAGACGCTTGTATATTTAAACTAGATCACTGGTCGAAGGATAGCACAGTGAGTGGTGGCCTCACTAGTGTACAGCTGCCTCGTGATCAAGCGATATACTTAAGCAAGCTGTATTATCAAATATTGTTCGCCGATTTTATTTATCTTTATGTAGCAACTTCCAAAATATAGACGTTCGCAAAGAACTTCCTCATTCATAATCGCGAAATAGAACATGAGAATATGAATATGTCAAAATATTCAGCAAAGTTTTCATCGGGAGATTTCTTCATTCAAATTTTATACTGTCTGTGTAATTTCAAAACGAATCGTTCTCAAAGTCCCGTCGTGGATGACACAAGATTGTAGATATTCTAAACTATCGCCTTTGTACAGGAATATATCAACCCGTTTATATATCCTGTAACACGGCCATTTGACACGAATTTAAAAGACAACTTTCACCTCCTAAATTTTCATTATCAGTTCAGATATATAACATTTAGTCACCAGTAACGAAATATGAGGCGGGAAATATATCCAATCAGATAGGTAGATGGAGCATTTCAACAATATGTTCAGAAATTACTGCAGACACCGGGAAACTATTCCGTGATGTTGATTTGACCTTGGCTCCGGCGGTCTCGTCATTCATTCACGCTCGTAAACATTAATCATTTATCTTTCTTTCAGACCAAATTACAACACAATTAAAAATATTTATAATAGAATAACGCAGAGTCAGAATAAACATCATCTCTGGCAAACTTCACGGATCTCATTTGACCGCGACAGTTTGGTATGAGAAGTGATTCGTCGGAGCTAGGTCGCTTGACTCGCTTGCTTTTGTACTATCTTTTGGTTGGCCATTTTAACGATTTGTGACGATTTTAACTTTATCTGGCCTGGGTCTGGAACTATACGGACCTGGGTGGCAATTTCGGCCCCTTAAATATTTTTCTTACACCTTGAGCTCGGAGACCGAAACTTGCCATATCCCTGGGTCAAGCTCTACCAGAAAATGTAACAAAATCCAAGATGGCTGCTTTGATGACGTCACGGTGATGTCATCTTCAAAACAGGCATTTTTGGTCGATTTTTCGGTGAGATTTTTCCAATTTTTATTGATGTGTTTTCTTTGCAAAAAACTGTATGATAAATTAGCACATAAGAGACTGATGTGAAATAAAATGGATTTTGCTCAATTTTCCTGGAAGAAAAGCAGATATTTTGAAGAAAAGAAAATGACGAAAACATCACTTTTCTGGTACCACACATTGAATTTACTCACGATCGTCTAATCGGGGGGTTATGCAAATAGGCTCGAAATGACCCCAATATGATAAACTAAAAAGTCGCGAAGGGTCAGCTTTCATTTTTTGTTTGTTTTGGAGATAGGGGAGAAAGTTTGGTAGGGGGCCATAATGACCCCCCTCCCCCGGACCAGGTAGTGTTAATCAGCGTCACAAGACATTATTGCAGAAACAGGGCTATACCACCAAGCGCCTCCATTCAAAGTTTCTCAAATTTAACGATACCTAAAGCTTGCTGGTAGACAATTACGAGCGTAGCGTGCGCGATCTATGGTGTTACTTTCATATTGTGTCTAATTCTGATTACCCCGGTACTAGGAGCCGTATGAACCCATCTATTTCAATATCCACATGGGGTTCGTATGAACAAGCAAGCGAGACCGAGATACATCATACTCTAGATAACGACGTTACAACGAAACTCATATGGAGTACGAAAGCAGATCAGCGATAAGAATTTGATATTTTTGGAACATCACTATGGCTTCATTGAAAACTGTTGACCGCTTCTCTCTTGCAGGAAGCTAGCCTATTTTTATATATATTAGGATTTTTTTTAAATTTGTTGCTAATGCTGTGATTTGAATGAAGTATTTGGATTATGAATGCCGAAGTTCTTTAATGCACGACGGCTGAATGTTGAATGACGGACAAGATGCTTATCTCTGCTAAATCCAGCGACCAGACACCCAGTTTTTAAATCCGCATTTGACCCGAACTTACCAAGTAAATTTCACCTCCTGAATTTACATTTACCGTTTCAGAAAAGTGATTACGACAATCTAAGGCGAAAAATTCATCCAATCATGTATGAAGAAATTTAACTTTTTAAGTTTGTCAAGGAGCTTGCTTTGGGAAGATGACCTCTGATAAATCCTGCAGATCAGTGAACATTTAATGTTGCTTTTAATGGAGAAAATTTTTCGTGGTCGACCTGACTTGAACGCAAAGATTTAATTTCGCACGTGAAATATTGCGATATTTTCCCTATATTTCAGGACCCAAATAATGCACATTATAAATAAATATAATACAATACCGTGAAAGTAGAAAACTATCGTCTGTCGCAAACTACACGGATCTCTTTTCACCGCAACAACTACGAGAAGTGATTTAGCGGGGTTATGAATGTCCTGTCGCATTTATGCGATTGTTTAAAACAGCACAAATTACAAGCGTCTAGTCCGTCATTCATAATCCAGCCGTCGTCCATTAGAGAATATCCGCGTCCATAATCCAAAGACCTATTCCATTTCCATATAACAGTATTAGCACCAAATTCAAAAAGACAAAAGTATACATAAACATAGGCTTGTTTCCTGCAAGAGAGAAGCGGTCAACAGTTTTCAATGATGCCGGCAAGACATCATGATGTTCCAAAATATCAAATCCGTATCGCTGATCAGTATTCTTAATCCATAATATTCGTTATAGAGTCGTCATCTAAAAATGATGTACCTCAGTCACGCTTTGATTGTGACTGTTCATATGAGTACCATGAGGATCTTGAAGTACATGGGCTCATACGGCCCCTAGCCCCGGGTTAAGCGGAATTAGACACATGTTACGAAACGTAGCCCCATAGATCTTGCACGCTACGTTCGTATTTTGCTATCAGCATGCGATATGTATCGCCAAATTTGAGAAACTTTGAGTGGAGGCGCTTGGTGGAATAGCCCTGTTTTATAAGTTTCTGCAACAATGTTTTGTGACGTTGATTAAAATCATCACATTAACACAGGATCTAGCAAATGCTACTAAGCGAGATATGTATACGCCATATGCAGGTCCCACTGGAATATTACTATCCAGAAAGGGATAGTTTACGATGTCGAAATTGTAATCATCTCTTTTGTCATAAAGTCGACGAGACAGATAACATATACTACTAAACAGGACAAAGCCCGATAACATATATCAATGTCATTGAAAACTGTCATTGAATGTCCAATTATATACAGAATAACACTTCCTTAGAAAATCGCAGATACATAGTTCTAGAGGGGTAATTCCGTGTGATGCTTGCTTTATATTTCCACACAGCATTCACACTAACAAGTGTGTATAGACGGAATTAACGCATCTTTTAAAAGCACAGGGGAACGAATTTAGGTCGCTGACCAGATGTTTACTGACTCACTACCTACCGTCCAAAATCGAATTTTCTATGTAACAAGACTTTTTTCCACACGACTAGATAGGCCACGTGCGTTTGCTAGTTACCATATGAGCGTGTAAACTAAATCTATCGTGTCATGGTTTTGTGCAAGAACGATTGAAATTTTTGCCAGAGTTTTACATATGACTCCAGTGATTTGATGTGGATGAAAACCAGTGCGGTCAGTCACTGGCTCCCTGTTCAATTTTCAAGGTGAAAACAATCCGCCTTTCACCCTGCTCAGTCTATTTAGATTAGTTGTCGTTGATGCCAGAAGAGAGAGAGAGAGAGAGAGAGAGAGAGAGAATTAGATTTTATCTGGCGTTCTTCAATATTTCAACTAATAGCGATGATATCTGAAGGTTTGACACAATGCGAACATATATATTTCCGTGTTACTTAGGAGATAGCACCAGAATATACAGAAATGTGATTAGAAGGATTTTACTCCCGATCCCTTTCACGTCAGTTCCAATCCCTTTCACACCAATTCTGCACTCAGTGATGATCTTTTGGTTTGGTGTCCCAGTGGATACATCCGTGTTTGTTTAGGTACGGATACAACAACGGTTTTATATTGTTGACCGTATTAATTTCGCTTCTGGTATTTGCTTTTTTCTGCGTCTGGTAAATCTTGAGCTGCAGCACTGCTGTGAGAATTTTGAAATTATCCCAATAATGTTGCACAATTCCTTTATCCCGAATGTCTCATGAGCTTGTAAGCGTCACCAGGAAACATCATGAACGATTGTATTTTCGTTTGAAGTATACGACAACGTCATTTCACTGCAGGTTATCCTGAACAGTACTCAGTACCCATAGTGAAATATTTATCGATTCTACGAATTTTCTCCCAAAATAATAACGTTAATACTCTCACCAGATAAAGAGATAAGTTTGGACAAAGATTCAAACTGCATCAGACCATACACACGCTAGGGAGGTAAAAGAGCCAGATTGGCGCTGTCCCGCAACTCCAGATTCCGGCGATGTGATGTACAGGTTGGTACATTGAAGATCAGTCTAGTGTATAATTTTACCTTTTGACCATGTGAAAAGCCGCCACCGTACCATAGTAAAATTTCCATAACATGTGTGAGGGGCCCTCGGTGGCCGAGTGGACTAAGGCGCTTCGCTGGTGACTGCTAGCCTCACATCGCTCAACCGGCACGGATTCGAGCCCAGCTGGTCCATGTGTGAAAGTTTGTCAGTTACTTGCCGATGGGCGGTGGTTCTTTTCGGTTACTCCGGCTTCCTCCTCCAACCCAACTGACTGTCACCATATGAGTAAAACAACCTTGAGTGTGACATTAAGTCAAATCCCCCCTCCATAACATGTGATCCTATTCTGACACAGATATTGTCATATATGTATCGTTACAGTTGGAGAAGTCGAACCGTCTCCAGGAAATATCCTGTGAAGATCTGACGTTTCCATGCCTATACTATCCTGACACGCGACGAAATGACACGTTACGCGTTAAATTTAATACCTTTTCATGAAATATCGTTCACATCCCTAACGGTTTTGTGCAATATTTGACCATTCTTATACAACAGGAAACAGATCAAAGACTAAAATATCCAGTAAATGATCGGAAGTGCTGAAGAACACGAAAAATGCTATACTGTGTGTACCAGAGGGGAACAGTGTAGGAATTATCTAATTTCGAGGTGGAATTACTCTCGCTACCTAATTTCATTGACATATTGCGATATATTTTTGGTACTGGCAAAGCGACAACAATTAGCCTTTTACATAGCTGGTTAGTAGTGAACAGACTAGCGTTTCGTTTCATGCAGGATGTGATAACGCATATCCAAACTGTTAGCTTTAGAATTTTATCTCAAAGATATACATTTTGCGTATCATGGAAGACTGGGCCTGACAAACAATTTTGTGGATGATCAATGTTTCTATCCCTAAATCCTAAATACTGGGTGACCAACGAAATAGTTACAAATGAGAAAGAATGCGGGAAATGTCCTCTCGCTGCTCTTACTTTTTGTCACAGAATTCGATGAATTAATCTTCATAACTCGACAAGCAAGGATCGTCATATTATGTATATCGCAACTAGTTTGCAGATGCAGAACATTCTTTGTTAGTGGTTAGGAATCTATGAATAATAATTAAATATTGACATGGTTTTGTTATGGTTTAAGTGCCTAAGTGAATGAGGCTATTTGACTTAGTGGTTTGAAACAGCAAGATGATTCGAGCAATACAGAATATGGTGGACTTCCAAGAAAGCTGGACAATTTTATCGGTCAGTATCTGTACCAATTGAGGGTCCCCAACGTTACCTTCATGATAGTAGGATTCCGACATGACCAACCATGGTAATAAAGCATAAAAAAGATACCGCCATGTCTGTTTGGCAACGTTCCTTCGATGTGGTCTACGTGAGTAGATCCTCATGGTACTCATATGAACAGACACAATCAAAGCGTGACTGAGATACATCATTCTTTAGATAACGACTTTACAAAAAATATTATGGATTAAGAATACTGATCAGCGATACGGATTTGATATTTTTGGAACATCATGATGTCTTGCCGGCATCATTGAAACTGTTGACCGCTTCTCTCTTGGAGGAAACAAGCTTATGTATACTATGATTGTCTTTTCGAATTTGGTGCTAATACTGTTATATGGAATATGGAATAGGTCTTTGGATTATGGACGCGGATATTTTCTAATGGACGAGGGCTGAATTATGAATGACGGACCAGACGCTTGTGATTGAGAACACATTATCCAAAGTTATCTTTAAAGTTAATATTTTTTACCATTCTTTTTCATGTAAATATCCCTATTTTTGGAAAATGCGCGGTTGTATTCGTCTGTAACCTCAAGTTGTCAATGGAACAAACACTTGATACGTAGATGATTCCGGAGGAATCCAGAATGTAAAATAAATGACATTCCCTTCACCCGTCTGTCGGGACAGATGGATCGATTACGGAGTTTGTGGTCTAACTAGTAATTAATTTCAATATTTTCATTCTGTTTTACGTACATATGTTTTCCAGTCCTGCTTACGTGTATTTCATACACATTGAGATGGTGTGTGAATGAATTGAAAAGTAATTGATGAGTAAGAAATATAAAGCGAACGAGAATTATCAATACCATTGGTTTTACCTCATGTTTGTAGCGGATAGTAATTAAATATAATGCCGCAAGATTATATTTATTTATTTATTTAATTTAATGGAATTTAATCGAGTCTATTATTTTGACTGCCACACGGGTCAAACTGATATAAGATATTTTATCTCTTACTGGGATCAAGATATTGTTTCAAATCCATCTTCGTCTAATAGAGAACACGTCGGATAGTCTATATAGATACCTTTGACACAAACAATTCTTTATTCAGCCCAGTGTCAATTATCTGTAAATCATGTTTCGTATAGCAGACTTGTTTGTTATTACATAAGTAGCAATGAACTAGACAAAGATGTAATATGTCATATAGCGCACATATTGTGGTATCTTCAATATTACTTTGCTACTCACATATACTGACCTCTGACGGGTCTGAAGTTACATGCTTTTACAGAATCGTTGGGAACTTTTGTCAGTTATGGATATCAGTAATTGTTCCACTATATCGGTCCTATGCCCAGTAAATGGTGTGTATTCGTCTCGTCTGGATGCTTAATTGCTTTGAAACATGGTGCCAATATAATAGGGATAAATTCCCGTCAACGATGATAAGATTTTGTTCATAATTAATTTCGATAGAAAACCTGGCATGATTAGCTTCGCTAAATAAGCAGGTGGACCGGTAGACAAGTTAAATCCCCAGACAGCCAAGGGAAACCGTGCATAAAGGATATAACACCAGTACATGTGCCAAGATGATGAAATATAGCCTATGCCCGGTGGCAAAATTGATTCCACCATATAATATAAACAAACGTGCCATGCTGATCCACTGTATGTTTCCCCCGGATTGCTGTGATTACTACTTATGTTCTGCGTTATTAATGATAATTTACTAATTTCAAGGCAATTAAGGCTTTTGTGATGGTATCCATTCTGGCAACCTCACTAATAGCAGAAATACTGTAATATATTCTCACACAATTTCTTGCCCATAGATACGATGGATACTTGTGTTAAATGTGTTTATTTCAATTGTCCCAAGACACTACATCGCAGCATTTTGCATTTGCACTGTTGGTGCTAGAAATACTCAAACTCCTCAAATAATACTGACCACAAATTGTACTCATGGTGCTTGTGTTGGAGAAAGTCTGAATGTGCGGTCACAGACAGGGTTGAAAATTCTTGTCTGGCTTATCAAAACCTGGAGGAAAGAAATGGGAAACACTTGAGAAACTGCAGGTCACCCATAGAATCCAGATCTCAATTATTATGCAAATACACTGACTCTCAGTCCAGTTTCTCAGGGGCAATCTGCCACTTATTTACATATCAAAGACATGTTTCTTGACTAGACTGCAGTCACTGCACTTGATACAATGGCTCTGGTTCATATGACCATCTGAGCTGTCCGACCATGGACCATGGGAAAATTTAAAGGATGGCCACGAGATGTCATCAGAAAGACGGATTTTCGTCATTTTATTGGCTAAATTGGCATAAAAAGTATACTTTGAGAAGAGAAAGAACGGAAAAGACAAAATTAGGAAATCGGTCCAAACAGTTGGCGGAAAATGGCTTCCGAGAAGATGACGTCACTGTGCGTTATCATTGCGACCATCTTGTATTTTTTCTACATTTTCTGGTAGAGCTTGACCCAGATATACTGCAAGGAAAACTACAGCCCTCTATGCATAGGGTTAACGAAAATAAATATTGGGGACCGAAATTCCGCCACCAACCCCCCCCCCACCCCCTTCCATATCCCCCTCCCCCTCCGCAAACGCCCAGGCCAAGTAGGGCTAATCAGTAAATAAAATCATGTATTTACTTCTTCTTTTATTCTCAGTTTCGGGAGAATGCGTTCATCGTCTGGCCGGTCACCAATATAGAGGAAGTCTAAATGAAACCATTAATGGACGTGCCTGTCAGAGATGGGACTCTCAGACTCCCTACAAGCATTCGTATACTAATTCCTCGTTATTCCCAGAGTCGACTGTTGCCGAGGCGTCAAATTATTGCAGAGAACCGTCAGGACTACATTACCAGATGGGACGCCCCTGGTGTTATACAACAGACGCGGATATACGATGGGAAGTATGTAAAGTACCGGAAGTAGAATGTTTTAATGGCGGGAAATTCAATGTTACCTCGTGTGCTTGTGACTGTGATACAGCGCGGTATACCGGGGAAAGATGTGACGTTGGTAAGTGTATCATACTTTTAGATAGAGACATAAATTAATCAATGATATTCCTAATCATAATACGGTCAACCTAAGCGTAATAGAGGGTCATGATTCAGTCAAAAGTGGATTCACCTGAGAAAGTTTTGAAAATGCAAATGATGATGATTTTTAGGTCGCAATTATTCTCTTTGTGATAGTTTTTGCCCCAACCAGGATTTTAACGAGAGATAGTCCTTTATTTAGCCGAGTCTACAATATAGAACGCTACAATTCCAGATTGATTGGTCATAATCGAATTTGACCCAAAGTCTGTAACGTCCATACAAAAATATATACTGTCAATTTGACCCATTCCTCCTGACAGTGTTCATTCAGTGAGGATATGTGGAATTATTTGAACGCTAAAATGGCAGAGAGATCTGTGCTTCTAGAGGACTAGATGTGAATTCTTCTCTATATTATCAACAGAAGAATCGCCGAACAATTAACAATTAATTTAGTGGTAACAAAATATACTGTATACGTTTCAGGTTGCATATGTCTACCCCATCCATCTAGCCTTGCACCACAGAGAGTGTAATGTAATTCAGATGGCAAATAAACAAATAATACTAATTTTAAAATGTGAAACAGAGAGCTTTCAGTGTGTGTAAAACGCACATTGTCGAGGATTAAAACACCAGTGTATCTGCACAATGTTATGCACATGATGTCGTCCTCGAGTGAAACGATTATCAAATATCAAATATAACAACTAAGGAGGATTATGGGTAATTAAGGAGGATCATGCGTAACTAAAGCATGTAAATACAAGCCTCAGATCCGACATTCATTAGTCAGCATTGATCTTTGATTAATTTACGCGTAAATAATCCATATTCAAGATATAGCAAAAGCTACCACACGAGATATCACATTTTTTGCACTCTTGATTATGTCACTGTGTGTCGAATGTCATAGCTGTATCTATAGCTATATCTATGAATATTTTATATCGTATATCATGAAAATTATAAGTGAAACATATAAGACTATTAAAGCATTGCAACACATCGTTGGGGAGATATTACGGTTCTTGCTACAGCGTTAACTTTCAACATTAGCATATTACTAGTGACAAAGGATTTCGAATGTTCTTTCCACCGCAGTAGTAATGTGCTAATGTTGGAAGTTAACGCTATTGTAAGAACTGTAATGATAGGCCATATGCAGATCCTACTGCAATATTATTATCATGAATATGACTGTTGCTTATGTAAAATTGTCAACCATCTCTGTTATGGGAGAATCGAAATCTTCACAAATCCAGTGAAGATGGGTATATATTCTTCATGGCGTCACATATGGGGATTATCCAGTGTAAGACAGTACTCTATATAAAGGACATACTGGACTTTACCATAATTTCTTTACTATTTTTATATGAAGTTATTTCGGACGATGTTGCAACGTGGCCATCTGGTGAATATGCTGTGCCGATGTCAGCGTTTGGATGTCCTGGTTTGAACTCAACTGCTGGGTGGAAAGGCGGAGGAATAAATCTTGGCCTACAGAAAGAGTATACAACAATACAAGCACGGGATTCGTTCTGGAGTCAACACTATAATTATAAAGGGCCATACCTGTCGGAGAGTTTCATGCACAATTTTTGCCTGCGAGATGCTAACGACGATGACACTGATCAGCAGTCAGATGAGACAGTATGGGACCCCGGGTCATACTGTCTTTATCAAGCGGGGATTGCTTGTCCCAACGGTGTGTATAGTTTATTTCGTCTCAAGTTATCATACTTTAAGACATACGGCAATTACAATATATAATTATTAAGGTATTAAAACACTATTGTGTCATTCACATATTTATATAATTACCTGTTGTATATGTCAATTTTCTAAAATATCCTTGATATGTATTAGCTGTACCGTAACATGAGATTCTAGTACATAGATGGTTAGGCACACGATTATCACAATCCCAGAATATGACTCCTGTACATGTACTGCTTCGGCCATAATACCGATGTACGAGATATTGTGTACATTATGGGAAGCTCTATCAGAGTAGAGCGCTCAACACCGGCCCTTAATTTGAATCTTCTTTTGCTGAAGTCGAAAACCAATGTGTTTGTCTTTACCATATTTATTCATAGGCGTTGAGCTACAATGATATTAACTTGGCATAATAGGAGGAGGGCGACTTCGAAAATATTAACGCAAAGCGTTTTGTTGATCAATATTTCAACATTCCATGGAACCTGTTGTAAGCTATCATTCCGGACGATCACATGATAAAATTCATACGAAATATTAATCTACAGAATGTATTTCGCTTATATTTTTGGAATTAATCTCATCCTATACTTATTCATAATTTATTGATGAATATTAACACTAGAGAGTGAATGCAAAAAAATGCTGATATTTTAAATATCTGGATGACTTTGAACGGTATATCACACATGGGTTGTGACACAAGAGTCCTTCGAAAACATCCATAATGGTTAAAACGTAACTTATGTTTTACCGGCTGCGTCAAAATGTCAAAGTGCAATTAAAGATTTATAGTACCCATAGCTAATTGCGTGTACGTAGCATGTAATCTCTTCCATAAACTATTGTAGAACATATAATCTAATCCTGGTTGATTGATTACTTCGACAAACAATTTGTTGTATTGTTCACCTCCTGCGATTAGGCAGTGTTTCAACATTTTAACATGAATGTTTGAACAAGAATTTGTCTGACGATCTCGATCAAACACTTTTAGGCATAAAAGCGCTTCAAATATTGCACATGAGAAAATCGTGTCAACTGTTTATGTACACTTTGTTTATTAAAAAGATAGTGTGTAACTTTGCTTAATTCGCTTAACTCTGTTGATAGAAAACATTGCAAACATAGAGATGTGTGCATAATTTGCGCAGAACTTCATTTTATATTTTGTATTTGACAATGATGTTAATCTTCATAGGAACCACCATGAATCGGACAACTGTCTCTCAGATAAACATTAACTGGGATTCGCATTGGGAAAGTAATTGGTTTCACTCACGAACTATAAACTCAGTTCAATAAATATGTTATGTATGGACAAATTGATGCAAATATGTTCGTATCTTGTTTGGAAAAGCAGTCCTGTGTCATCAGGGTTTTGCTGAATAAATCAATACATCTATTATAGCAATAACTTTGTCTATTTCTCTTAGGTTTTTACAGTTCAGGATTTAAGCTGAGAAAGTCACAGAGTAACAAACGAGAGGTTTATGGGAGACTGCCTAACATCACAATGTCTGGTGAAGACATTGTTATCAACTTTTGCTGTCGCCAAGACGGGCACGTAACTTCACCAATAGTGCTGCCATCTAGTGTTCCTTTCTACCTCATAAAGGTGAGCTGGGAAATGATGAGGAATAAGCTAGATTCTACAGCTAGTTCTTACAGACGTCAAGGCGTAATGTCTGACATTCATAAGACTGAAGCTGGGTATAAATACTTAACTGACAAGGAAGCATAATGGATAAAATTGTATGGCGCTTGGTCATTTGATTAGATGATTAGAATATTTATGTCGTGCAAAGAGTTGTTTCAACCGTGTACAAGCCACCTCAGAACCAGTCGTCTGTGACATATATCAAGTGTCAGATGTAATATTCAATATTCAGCAGTCGTCCATGAAGAATTTCAGCATCAATAATCGAAATATTTATTTCATATGGCAGTTAGCACCAATTTCAAGTGTGTAAGAAATAAACAAAATAATGTGAACACCTAATCGTTTCCTACAAGAGGGAAGCAATCAGAATTCGAGACATGGTGATGTTCTTGACATATAGTCCGAATCACGGACAATTCATTTTTTTATCCAAATGAACGTTTTCAAGGGTATGTATTTCTGCGGCGCTTTGATTGTGGCTGTTCATTTGAATATCATGGTGATGTGAAACACATATAGCCCCGGGTTAATCGGGACTAGACACAAGTTACGAACATTGCACGTCCATAACCGAAAAACCTTATTCACATGAGACTATTAGCACCGAAATTCAATCAATCACTTCTTCGTGGACGACGATTACTATAATATATCTGTCACATTATCACGGCATAACGGGCCATATTTACATCATTTGTGATCAAACACTTTCCCATTGTTCCTCCAGGAATCGTCGGCGGAAGTCTGTCAGATCGTTGAGCGCATGCGCGTGAAAGGAGAGATTTTTCCTGTCGACGAGATGATGATCAACTACTGGAACGATTCTACCGCAATACCCAGCTTAGGGTCCTCTGGTGGTCATACGACAATCCATTTCTGTTTCTATGAAACTTATGGTAAACGTGGTTTGATCTTGTTAAGTTTCTAGGAGTCCGCAAACAACGACATAAAGAGATGCTTGGAAACATATATTCAGGACTAGCATAGATATGTTAATTTTGAACATGTAAATACCAATAGTCACTGGATTCTTAGTAATACTATGATCTGGTGGAATTTGACAGATTAACTTTTTGAAAGAATTAAAGATGATGATGATTCATTGTGATTAACAAAATATCCTCTTGAATAAACTTTTTCATGTCAATTATTATAAATTCACGTTCGTCACAAATAACAGAATTTCTGCTGCTTTAAATTATACTCCTAGAAATTCCAGAGTGTTTTGACCCTCGAGACAGGGGTATGCTTTACAGAGGGACCGCATCAGTTACCACGAAAAACGTAACCTGTGACACCTGGGACAACCGACCCACCTCATACTACCAGTCTACCGGGGACACGAAGTACTATTATCATTACGTCGGACTGGAGGGAAACAATTACTGTCGTCTGCCATCACAGCGGGAAAAACCTTGGTGCTACCACTATGAAGCAGACGACTTTTTCGCATGGGATTACTGTCAGATTGAAGCATGCTGTAGGTGGATTGTTTGTACCAGTTGGTCCATGGGTTGCCCCCCCCCCCCGTGAATTTCAACCCTACCAGGCCTGGGGGCCATTATGGCCTCTCCTACAAAACTTTCTATTCTATTTCCGGAACGCCAAAAACTTGAGAGCTGACCCTCCGTGACTTTGTAGCTTATCATATTGGGGTCACGTTTAGCCTATTTGGATGACCCCCCGAGCAGAGGATCATGGGTAAATTAAAAATGGCGGCCATATAAGTTATCATTATCCGAACGCATGGCACGATCATACGTAGAAACTTCTGCTCATAGCCATGCGGTAACGGGTGCTATATGAGTGTAATAGGGCGTTTCCCAAGTGGTCACATCCGACTGGCCCCGTTACATCCGACATCGGTGCAATCACATTCATACAACGAAGACACACCTCCAGAAAGCGATTGATTGAAATGATCCCATGCTGGGCCTCGAAGTGCCCCCATCACAAAATAAAAAGCATATCATTTTCCTGTGGTCTGCCGCCGATTTTATTTTGTTTTCAAATATGTTAGGCCGTTTGTTTCTTAAGATAAACAAAGAAGCATGCTCCACTGGAGTGAGAAATAAAATAGCTACTTTGCACAACTTCGTTTTGGTCTCGCGTAGACTCCCCCAGTCTTACGCCTCGTGAAACTGACATGTTTGCATGTGTGAGAAATATTTGAATACAGATAATTTCATTGGCTCGTTTAAATGGGGCCGACATTTGACCTCATGCTTTGGGAACAACATTCGAACTGGATTATCTCCCTCTAGATAGATGGCACCGTGTGAAATACATGCCGAATCACAGCGAAAATCTAAGGGTAGTGTTAAGTGAAACGTGAAATGCCCTTAGAAAGCTAAGATGATAAGTTATGTTTCCGTCATTTTTCTTCAAAATTTCTGCTTTTCTGCGAAGAAAAGTGCCAAAAACGTTTTCATTGCTCACCAGACTATTATTTACTAATTTATCATGCAGTTGTTGCGAAGAAATAACCTAAATTAAATGAATTACAAGCGTCCAGTCCGTCAATCATTATTCAGCCGTCGTCCAGTAAAGAATTCCCTCGTCCATAATCCAAAAACTTATTCCGTATTCCATATAATAACATTAGCATCAAATTATCAAAATACAAGCATAGAAAACTTAAACATAGGCTAATTCCCCACAAGAGAGAAGCGGTAAACAGTTTTTAATGATGCTGGAAAGACATCATGGTGTTCCAAAAGTATCAAATCCGTATCGCTGATCAGTATTCTTAATCAATATGATTTCGTTGTAAATTCGTTATCTGGAGAATGATGTATCTCAGTCACGCTTTGAGTGTGTCTGTCCATATGAACACCATGAGGATCTTGAAGTACATGGGTTCATACGGCCCCTAGCCTCGGATTAAGTGGAATTAAACAAAGGTTTCGAAACGTAACGCCATATATCTTGCGCGCTGTGTTAGTAAGTTCATTCACTGAAAACAGTATCAGCAGATTGGTTGTCATATGTTCGACGTAACGATGCTATCGCGGTCGGATACCTTCTGGACGAAATATTAGCAAAGGCCATAGCCTAGTATGTTCAGATATGACAACAATATCGTATCCCTATATACAATTGGGGATGTTTCGCCATTTCGCCAGGCTAATCTCATTTACTGCACAGCACCTTCATTTGACGATTTACATTTCTCCACAATATAAGCAACATTTACAGCAGTACACGACAAATTAACGGATTTAACAAGTCTTAGTCGCATACAAATCGCACTGTGTGATGTCCGTGAACAAGAACTGTGGCATACGTTATCTCCCTGTTCTATCAACACATGGAATGGTATCATATGCATCTTTCGGAGTGAATCTTCCTCTGTTATCGTAATTATTCGTCCGACATTCTGAGAACGACTGGATGATCATACCCATAATATTTGCTGCTTATCATTTCTGCATAATTTGTGAGATGCGATGTTTTAATTTATCTAATTCATTTTCTTTGCTATAATTTTCAATTTCAATTGAAACTTTGTAATAAAAGGTTGGTTTGTGTGGTAAATCCGTTCATTTCACGCTGATTACAAGCGTCTAGTCCGTCATTCATAATTCAGCCGTCGTCCATTAGAGAATATCCGCGTCCATAATCCAAAGACCTATTCCATATTCCATATAACAGTATTAGCACCAAATTCAAAAAGATAATCATAGTATACATAAACAATGATTTCAATGATGTCGGCAAGACATCATGATGTTCCAAAAATATCAAATCCGTATCGCTCATCAGTATTCTTAATCCATAATATTCGTTGTAAAGTGGTCATATAAGAAAGATGTATCTCAGTCACGCTTTGATTGTGAATGTTCATATGAGTACCATGATGATCTTGAAGTACATGGGTTCATACGGCCCCTAGCCCCGGGTTAAGCGGAATTAGACACAAGTTACGAAACGTAGCGCCATAGATCTTGCACGTATTTTGCTATCAGCATGCGATATGTATCGCCAAATTTGAGAAACTTTGAGTGGAGGCGCTTGGTGGAATAGCCCTGTTTTATAGGTTTCTGCAATAATGTTTTGTGACGCTGATTAAAATCGTCACATTTAACACAGGATCTAGCAAATGCTACTAAGCGAGATATGTATACGCCATATGCAGGTCCCACTGGAATATTACTGTCCAGAAAGGGATAGTTTACGATGTCGAAATTGTAATCATCTCTTTTGTCATAAAGTCGACGAGAGAGAATGTCCGCTTCATTTTTATAGAGATAGAGATCTAAATACGATGTGCCTGTAGGGCTATCTGTAGTTTCCATCAAATCTAGTGAAGGCGGATATATATCCTTCACTGCGTCATTTATATAGCGATTATCCACAGCGAGAAGATCGTCTATATAGCGTTTGGTGAATGAGAAGGAACGGGCTTTGAATGGATCGGTTTTTGAAAGCGCCTGCATATAGTCACGTTCATAAGAGAACAGATACAGGTCAGCCAACAGGGGTGAACAATCTATGACATCTGGAAGCGTGTCATGTAATGATCACATCAGAATACAGCTACCACAAACAATCGTCGCTTCTCTGTACTTATACGTTAATATTAGGCTAGCCAATCAAAACTGAAAGGTCACCCGAATCTGATATGTGTTCATCAGCCATAATACAGGAGATAGACATGTGGTTTGCATACAAGAGACCTTACGCTGTGTATCTAGAGCATCATCTCAGCACTGAGTCTAAAATTTGATTGCTGTTTGAGTTTTTTCGTAACTTAATTTCTCAACAGTAATGTTTGAGTATGAATGTAGCTCAATGCTTGAGCGGAGAGGATGTAACTGATAAATAAATCGAGAATTGAGCTGGTGGTGAATGCTATATGAGAGGTCTAACCAAACCTCTCCATATTATAGAAGAGAGCGTTATAAATTGTTCATGACTCTTATTTTCCTTATACATTCATTTTCGAAATACTCAAAATTTTGTCAACAGTTTCAGGTCTGAGAAGCGTTTGTTTTCTTACTTCTTGTAAATTAATTGGCAAAATAGTGTCGTGTGGTTGTATTTTCCCATGGCTGGCATGTGACGTCATGTTTGAGCTGATCTTTCATCACAGCTCCCGAGCTAGCGTATCTAATTCCGGTTAAGCCGGTGCTAGACGCCATGTGGATACTTCAGTCTCCACATGAACAACTGCAATAAAAGCGCGGCTGAGATAGTAAGACTACGTCCGCGAATCCATCGTATTCTCGGGTCTGAATGTGAGGTGGCGATGGAAGCTTTTCTTTGGAGTAATATGGTTGCTTTCTTAGTCGTCAGACGTCGTCATTGACTAATGATTCCGTATTTATCGAGTTCTGACGAATTAAACTCCTGTGGAGAGTACTGATTTCCTGCTGCTGTTCCATATCTTTGAGCGACAGCAAGTCCTGGACAATTGGGAACTCGATCACTTTCACTTCGGTTGTTTCCACACACTGTGCCCAAATCTAGTGGCAGGAGTTGCATCTTCGAATTTAGATGTGTAGCATTGAATTACGAAACCGCGCAAGGTATTGGGAAGTCCGACTTGTTCAGGCCGGTACAACGTTGATTGATGTCACATATAAATGTCTTCACTTTTTCTTCGTGTAAGAGAAACCGTGACCACAACTGCTGATCTAAGAGACATTTGAGATGATGTGTCCCTTCGCAGACCCAATGTTGCTGATTTGGCTTCGCCGTTATCATTGTCAAAGCCTGTACATTGCTCTGAATGTTTTCTAAAATTGTCGATTTACTGCCCGGTCTGTTTACGTTCCCCTGCATTGCCAAAAATCTGAAATAAAGTTTCAATCTCTCCCTCCATTGTGGTTGCGATGATGGAAAGTTTCAGTGATGTGAGTTAAGTGGGGTCTCTATCTGCCATCGTCATTCCTGATTCAGAGCGAGTTATGGATAGCAAATTGTACTTTTGTGTCGTAGACAAAGACAGTGTGCTGCACCCCAAACACAGTGCCCGGGTTCTCCACCATATGTCGCGTTGATTTCTTCATGCCCCGACATGAATCGCGTTGATTTCTTCATGCCCCGACATGAATCGCGTTGATTTCTTCATGCCCCGACATGAATCGCGTTGATTCCTTGATGCCCCGACATGAATCGCGTTGATTTCTTCATGCCCCGACATGAATTACTCAATACAATTGTTAGAGCATAAATGACTAGAGTAACAACGGACTTTACTGACGATGACCAATCAACGTCTCCAAGTTACCAGGATGTATTCTGAACACATATAATCAGAACGTTAAGCCAACCACAGCATTTATGTTCAAGATGTTAACAAAGAAATAAAAGTTCATTCAATGGAAATAGTACTGGCAAATAGACTATTATACATGCACGCCGTCCACACAAACCGACTGTCGTTAAACAATATCTTATATATATATGCGTATATATTTGGTCAAAGCGTGTGTGGAATGCCCCTAAATTCCATTATTAAGGTACTAACGTTTGAAAGGCGAAATGGTCTTCGGTTATGTTCGACTCACAGGATGTGGTTGTTGATACTAAATTAAAAATGAACACTAAGCCACAAAGTCCGATTCCGTTGAAAGCGGGTCCTACAATGCCTTTTGTGACACAGGTTTTTTCAGACAGTATTTTATGGAATGAAATTGGAACCAACCGAAATCAAATATTATTATTTTATTATGATAGTACTTTGATGAAGCAGGTGTTAATAGATGTATGACCACATATAGTATGTTACAGCAGACAAGTCGTTTTTGTGTTTGTAATCTAAAATTTACACACCCAATAAATTTCTACATACAGGGATTAGATATGAAGCGTACCTTTTTTTAAAATGACAATATTTTCCCATGACAATTCCGTAGCTATGCAGCCTTTTTTGTTATACAAAACAGAAGTTTGATGTATTTAGATGAAATTACTCTCGTTAACATTGTTATTTATTAACAGCGTAAAACACGTTGTTCGGACGGGGAACCTACCCTATCCCCACTAGGATCTGCCTCAAATACCATACTGGACATCTTTTAACAACGACAGATAGACTTCCAAATGTTGCAGACTGTTAATATACATGTCATGTTCCTGGCTCCAGTAGGCGTAAATGCTTATCTTCATTATTATTATTATTTTATTTTTGGTTCTAAGTCACTTTCCCGAAGCACATATTTATTCTGACAACGTTTTACTGCCTTTTGGCAACAAACTGACTACCATTAGGCGTGAGATGCCCTATTTGAACTAGTTTCTCTCTGAACTGTTTTCTGGACTGGTTACCAACCGTGACCTAATTACCGTCCTGACGGTGATATTTCGACAAAGAGTGCTTACGTATGGGACAAAAAGCGGAGACGGTTACTAAGTGTTAAGATGGGGATATTTTGTTATAATGAATATCGTATTAAGAAGGATCATTGTTTTTCAATTTAGCCGTTCCTGCCCAACAAACAGAAAACCTTGCCGAGGGAAGACCGATAGTACAAAGTTCTACACGTTATGAAGACAGTTACCCTGACCTCGCAGTAGACGGAAAAGGTGAGTGGATTCAATTTCGCTAGGGAAGGAACAATATTTTTCTTGTTTTGACGTTGATATAGGAATTTTCTGTGCTCAAAATGGATGCCGTCTCCTAATATATGATCCCGAAGTGGATAGCAGCTTCCCTTTCAACTATAACTACTTTCTACTTTTTTAATGTATTTTTCCTTGTAACGTATTTTAAATTTTTATATTTCTCCGGGTACGTTTGAACAGACGAAACTTGTTCTTTGACCAGTGGTGAATCGTCGCCATGGATACAAGTTGATCTGCAAGAGATCTACGACATCCGGTCAATAGAGCTTGTCCTCAACAGAATTACTGGTAATCACGAACATATTCTGAATACGTGGTGTATATTGTTTTTTTTTTCAATGTCAATTATTGTAATATTGAAAGGTTTGAGACTCCATAAGACAGAACTGTAAACTGTTTGAACCTCGTTAAATGGAAAAATCAAACCTGGCATTCCCTTTAACATTCTGGTCGCTTAAACGGCAAGTTTGAGATCAGACGGTGTCATTAACATATGTGACTGGGTATGGTTAAAATGAAAAGCCACAGAAAAATCTCAAAAGAAAGCCAAGAAGGCTAACATAAAGACTAACATAAATACTAAACTAATTATTTCATCCACTCTCAATTTACCAATATCGCAATGAAAATCGATTTTGTATAAATGTTAAAATTGAACAAGTTAAAAACAAAACACCTGGTGAGGCATGACAATAAATGTTTTTCGTCACTCATATGACGTTGTAAGCCAGACCATGATTCTTATTGCGTCTCCTTTAATATTCAGCCCTGAATCCAGGCATGAGGCATATGGACATACACGTAGGAATGACGTCGGAGGATTTCAAACGCCGTGGGGCCAGTTTATGCCGTCGTGACGTCTCGCTGAGTCTTGGAGTTAATGCATGGTTGGACTGTGTACAGCCGTTACGTGGTCAATATGTTACCATACAAAATACCGTTTTCTATGACGACCACTACTTCTCACGTTCGTCTAGACTACGCCTCTGTGAATTGAAGATATTTGGAGATCGTAAGTTTGAACCATTACCAATATCAATAAAATCAGATGCTATCTAACTACACTGAAACGTCGCTCTATCAAAGTTATATGAATTGGACAGTCCCGAGATGGAACTCTCTATCCGCAAAAGGAGCAGAACAACGTAATTGCCCATGTGACGTCACGCCAAGGTTAGGCAACGAACCATTTCATAACATTGAAAATGCTGTACTATTTTATTCACAGAGACTTACACCTTGGATTCTTTGGATTCTCAGTATTTTGAAAGGCACAATGATAGTTATTTTGGGATTTTTGCGGTACAGCCAATGTTAAAGCATTCCCCGGTGCCTAACCTGGACCCGACGTCACATGGGCAATGACGTCGTTTCGCTCCTTTCATGGCTAAAGAGTTTTATCACGGGATTGTCCTATTATATGCCATTCACACATCTAGGGCGGGCAGTTATAACAGTGCGACTCAATATTCTTGTGTGCGATATGCATCAGCGAGCTTCACCAATCGTTGGCAGAATACCTTTTCAGTTTGAACTTTTGCATACGAGAGCCGTCTCTTTTTCACGAAGATACTTTTAAGAAAGATATATAGTACAGCTATTTCCTTATCTTTCATCCAATCGATCTACCAAATGTACATCCATGTAGAGCAAAATTACAATTTTATCCCCACCTTCTGATTCCACTACGCGGTTGACAGTGCTATTTTGAACGGGTGCTATTTTTGGAAACTACGTGCGTAGCGTTCGTTCATTTGGGCAATTTTATACATGTTTGAAAAGGAATCCGAAGCTCATCAGTGTTCGAAAATTTTAAAGCATCTGGATCTTTTTTTTCTGTCGAAATCTTCTCACCTCCAAATTTGGAGGGAAATTCATTTTCTGGTGGCACAAATGACCAAGTCTGTGTGAAATATCTAGCATAATTGATAGAGATACTCTTCTCCAATTCTATATGTTCATTTTGACAACTGGCTCTACATGAATTAAAAGCAAAAGAAATGCAACAAGTGTGCCCCTGCCCGCAATATATTGTCAGTGGCACTTGCTGGTTTGTTTGGTGTTGTGTGGTTACCTGATATATCCTCTGAAATATCGCGTTGAAAATTATTTTAACTTCATATACATAATGACTCATAAACATAATGACTAATCTTAATAAACTTCATGACTAATCTGATCAATTATAGGTACAGTTGAAAAAAAGCCATAGTGTCACTCGATTCCGAAGTGTCCAAAGTAGTATCCTCATTGGAATGGATGCCGACCTGTTCAATCTGTTTATCTTTCAGTGTTGTAAACTCGCAGATGAAAGCACTGATAAACATATAAAGTATGTCAAAGATCAGCTCTAAGTAGCAGATGTCTGATGCCAAGTTTCATCCCCCAAATTCTACGATCTTGGAAATTACACGAAAATAGCACGTCCAAAATAGCACTGTGACCCGTAGTGACAAAGAGTGACAGAATGAAACACACGCGCAAAGTAATTCCGTTGGGGGAGGGAGGGAATTGTCATATTTGCCATTTCGAGTCTTATTTGGATTTTTACCGAGATATTCAGTATTCCTCATATTTACTTAAGGAACAATGACTGGCATTCCACTAGGAATGTCCTCAATGGAACTAAGGGCTACATGGTTTGATGTGTCATCATACGTCCGTGGGGGGCTGGAATACAGCAAAGACGTGAGAAAGTCCCACAGCAGATTATATGCGTTTAATTACCGTAGGAAGTATGGAGGGTGGTGTGCTAGAAGAAATGACATTCTTAAGTTTTTTACGGTAAGTCAATTAAGGATGTTCGCTGGTGGTGAATCAAATTAATTAACTGTTTGAATAATGTGTGTTATTGCATTCATAACTGTGTAATATAATAATTCCAATTCAACCTCTCAGTGTGGAGTCAGGGTAACAGCAATGTATATATGTATACTTTGGGAAAGTTTACTTTCAAGTAAGCTAATATACTGGGAGTGAGATTGAAAGGAATGATGTTATTCCAATTAAAATGCTTGTCTTTCCATAAAATGAGTCTCTGTTTTCAAACGTTTACTTTTTCAAGAAATTCCACATTTTCCAGTAAATTGTTCACTCACCGAGTAGGACAATCCTTCAACAAAATTTGACCCAGGATTTTTTTCTGGGGCAATTTTATGGTTTTTAAAAAAATAAAATTGGATAAATGCCATGGTCACACTTTGAACATCAACATCTCAGGACCAGAACCAACTTTATAAAACTGAGGCACCCGCTTTTTTCTTACCTAGTTCAGAATGACCATGACACATTTCGAATCCACATGATGAAAACTTTTCCAGAAAAAAACGGTTTTATTCAGAAAACTGGAGAAATCAAGTGATGGAATTAAAACGATTAACAGATTAGGGGCAATTAACTGATAGACACTATCCCTGCAGTGTTTGTACGAGTTGCAAGCTTGGAGTTATCTTCGCTAAAGAAGGCGAAAATTGTGCCACTCAGAATTAGATTTTGGCGGCTAAAGTTACACCTAAGCATACAAATATTCAACGAAATAATCTCATCCGGAGAAAGAATCGATACAGTACTAAAGTAAATTTTTATCCCATGTCGGTAACAAACGATTAAGACGAGTACGTACAGTCTTCGCCTTTGATGTGCGAAGATGAGGTTCCACTGAAGGATTGCTTCTGTGAAGTCGTGTTCCATCAGAAGAACGGAATATCAATCAGCTATGTTGAATGTGTATTATATTATTTTTTAGGTGGATTTGAGGAAGACAAGAAGTCTACAGAGCATTGTAACGCGTGGTTTAGACACGTTAGGTGAAGACGCTCCGCCCCATTACACGACCGCATTCAAGGTCTGGACGTCTGAAAATGAGAAGAATTGGACAGTGTATAGGGATGCTCTTGGAATAACGAAGGTATGTTATGGACCGTTTCGCATATCTAACAGTCGTATAATTAGTTAGTTTCCATCAGATGACTTTATCACATCATCGCTCTTAAATATTTGTATCTAATACCGCTCAAACGGGTGCTAGGGACCGTGTGGACATTTCAGTCAAGATGTTCACACGAACAACCGCATTGAAAGCGTGGCTGAGATACAAATCACCACAGGGATCACTACGAGTTCTGGTGATATTTTGTTTTTATATATGCACTTTGTGGGCATATGACTCATTGCCAGTAAACTGGCATCTTTTTCCACCACGGTTGTTAGACTTTTATTATTGGGGGATTTTATGCACTAGATGAACTGTTGATCTTACTAGTATTTAAGGATTTTCATACATTTCTCCTTTGATTTGAGAATTTGGATTGAACTATTATTTTGGACAGAATTTCTCTGGAAATATGGACAACTTCACCCCTTTTCGACACATGCTGGATCCACCTGTTACTGGGAGACATATACGCATACAAATAATGGACTATATTGGTCACCCCTGTCTCAGATTTGAACTGTATGGCACCAAAACAGATGAAGGTAAATCTACTGTTGCATTGTGTGCTGATTATTCTCGCCTCCATACTGCATATAGGTTAGAAGGAATTGTTTTTCCTATACAAGACCATGTTAAGTGATTTGGCGCCATCACCGGAATCCTACCTCACTTAATCCAGACGAATAAATCCTGGCTACAATGACTGATCACAATATGTCAGTGATCCCAAATAATGCATCAAACCATACTGTCAACTAGTACCAATTTGACTCACAATATGCCGACTGGGAGTGACTATTTTTGTATGCTGTCGATCTGATGGAAATACTGAATTACCATTGGGAGTAAATATTAACAGTTTTCCAACACCACTTGGATGACTTACCTGAAATATTAACATAATATTTTAGACTTACTCACTGATTTCCAGGCACTGCTACTTTATATTGATATTAACCAATGACAGAGTTAGGTGTCTCCATCCTCCATCATAATCACCTATCGCACAGTAACGCGCGGTCGCGTACGCATCTGCGAAAACGTGTAATCGGTTGATTCATTTGTACCTTTTTTCATGTATATCGAAGATGAAGATGCTAAAAAATATGCTCTACGGTGTACCTGTCATCAATTACAAGCTGTACCTGTCATCAATTACAAGCGTCTAGTCCGTCATTCATAATCCAGCCGTCGTCCATCAGAGAATATCCGCGTCCATAATCCAAAGACCTATTCCATTTTCCATATAACAGTATTAGCACCAAATTCAAAAAGACAATCATAGTATACATAAACATAGGCTTGTTTCCTGCAAGAGAGAAGCGGTCAACAGTTTTCAATGATGCCGGTAAGACATCATGATGTTCCAAAAATATCAAATCCGTATCGCTGATCAGTATTCTTAATCCATAATATTCGTTATAGAGTCGTCATCTAAAAAATCCACATCATATAGAATTATTCTTCTATCGCATTCTTGAATTCACAAAAGACAGCACACATGAATAACATCAAGATCTAAACGATCACTGTCACGGCTCTTGCAACACCGGTCCTAAGAACATCTTTGAAATAATATTTTTTTAGATTTGCTGGTCAGACAGGAACAACACGGCATAACTTCCTACCAACGTCACAGAATTATTTTTTTTCATTCTCATTTCACGCCACTTGGAAATTCGTTTGAATAAGATACATTAAACTCGTCAGCTATACGGATTTCGCTACAGAAATTAGCTGGGGTAATTATTTGTCATTTTGGGCCTGCTTTTAGAATTTAATATTACCACTGTAATATGAAAACGAAATTTAAGGATGGAGGCTGCTTATTGAAATTAAGATTTGGCGAGTGAAAATAGGATTGTGATATGGAAATAGCTTGATAAAAATATCCGAGAAATTATGGATTTGCAATGATAGTTTACCATCTCAAATTCTGGATCACAGAAAGTAGTTTCCAGTATAGATAGTTTGCATTCTTCGCTCATATTATAAATAACTATTTGTTTTATGTTTGACAGAGGTTGCGTGTGGGAAGAACATAGCAGGACCGGGTGTTATCCAGTCTCCTCGGTATCCAGGCTACTATGGAGAAAATAGACACTGTACATGGGATATCAGCTATCCCAGTGGATCATTCATACGCTTGAAATTTAATCGGATTGATCTGGAAGAAACGGAAACCAAGAGGACGGTAATCCTTTCCATCATACAATACTAGTAAAGAGATAACCCTAGATAAAGTTAAACCACATCATTGTGATATTTTTTTTTGTTAATAAAAGGAGTAGTGACTGTAAGGTGTTACGTTGAAGCCAAAAATTATTTTCTGTAATTTTGTTCAAAAAGTTGTGTTACGTGCAGACAAAAAATACTGTTAATGCTCAGAGATAAAAATGATGTGAAACAACGTCGATTGACGTATGAAATTGGACATTCGTCAGATTTTTTGGCTTTTCGTATGCAGTATAGTATGGAGTTTCCAATATATCTATAAGCATGACACCTTGAATCAAAAGGAATCTAATGATTTCAAGGTCACCCTATCTGCCGTGATATTACATCGAAATATTATTTTGGTTCGAGTTGTCATTTTTAGACATATTGAGAAAGCTATACTGAAATGTACACGAAAATGACAAATACGGAAAAAGGCTAATTCCAAATGTTAGTCGGCATTGTTTGAACAATATAATACTCGAGTATGTTGTCTGTATGAAACACAGTTTGCTGAAGTGCAGAATGACAGAAATTAATATTTCGCTTTACTGGGTAACCCCGAAGAGAGTTTATCGTGTGTTACGATAACTACTCCTATAATCATATTCACTGGATTTGAAGGAAACTACCCTAACATCACATCATATTCAAATCTATATCTCTATAAAACTGAAGCGGGCCTTCCCGGTCGTCGAACTTATGACAAAGAAGATGAGTACAATTTCGACATCGTAAATTATCCGTCACAAAACATTATTGCAAAAACTTATAACAGGGCTATACCACCAAGCCCCTCCACCCTTCTGAAGTTTCTGAAATTACTAGCAAAATACGAGCGTACCCTCAGGATCTACGGCGTAACATTTCTTAACTTATGTCTAATTCCACCTAAATCGGGGCTATGAGCCGTATGAACACATGTATTTCAAGATCCTCATGGTATTCATATGAACAAATACAGTCAAAGCATGACTGGGATACATCGTACTTGATATTATACGGATTTATATTTTTGGAACGTCATGATGTCTTATCGGCATCATTGAAAACTGTTGACCGCTTCTCTCTTATAGAAATAGACGAACTTCTGAGCTGTACTCTTCTCTCTTGCAGGAAACTAGCCTATTAGTAGGCTATCATTTGCAAATTGTCCGGTAATGAGTGAATGAGTGAGTGAGACAGTCAGTTCATCCGAATGCTTTCTCCGGCAAAATAAGGAGAACCGTTGACAGTAGAACCTTGATTTTTGGCATGAAGGTGCATTAGCGACTGTTACCAGCAAGTTCTGAACTGACCGACTTTTGATGAAAATTTCTGGTGATTTTTGATAAAAACTTGGGGGAGTTCAGTGCGCGTCGGAGTCCTAATGCCTATCCTACTTCGTAGATACTGTGACGTTAGTCACACTGTCATGTATACTATGAATTGATTTTGTTTTTACATTTGGTGGTAATGCTGTTGTCTAAATTAGGTCTTTGGCTTATGGACGCTTGTATTTATTGATCATCGACTGGGTCTGTTGGATTATATGACGTCGTTCGCCTTTGCAGCACCTAAGGTCTTAAGATCGTTTAACGGGATAGTGAAAATTTGAAAAACTTTGAGTATATAATGAAAACGCTTTTAACCGTTCTATAGTATTATTCCGAATAAACAATGAAATGGTATGGCGTATTGCCTTGCCACCTTTGAGAGTGAATGACTTTTTGAGAGAGAAAGAATACATTGGTGGTCAGTGGGATTCTACCCCACGACCGTGGAGTGTCCGTGTGATGACCAACATTCTCTCTCATCGCTGTTATATGTGATTTCAAAATACATAATTAGACATTTTCTTTAACAGGAAGGTGGTTACGTGGTGAATCCTGGACAGTGCACGGACACCATACAAGTGTTAGTTCCTCAGGAAGATGATGTTGGAATTTTTGTAAACATAACTAATGGATCTACTCCAACAGAAATTATTTCTCCAACACAGCGATTAAGCATTCGCCTCCATTCCTGTTTTCGCTATTCTCGGGCGTATGCGAAAGGGTTCGAAGCGCAAGTGGAACATTCAGGTAAAATGAAGTATAATACACATGACCAGATGAATATTAAGACAAATCTGCATATAACCGAACTAATTGTTCTGGTGACGTCTTTGTCCTGTTCATTGGGTTCCTTACAACGTCGTCTCCTTACGAATTTAAGTACCGCTTATTGCTGTACTTTGATATATATTAATCCAGAGAATCGCAGTGGTCTTATCAATAGTTTCCTGTATAATATATATATGCACCAGGAACTAAGATAACAATTCACAGTAATATAGGCGGCGTCATCAATGCATCATCACGCATCTATAATCAGAAAAAAAGCTGTGGTGAGTGTCATATAATAGACCTGAAACCTAATGACGTTTTATCCCACTTCTATTCCACATGATGTATTGTACATCCATGAGAATTGAATTGCATGTGGGCATTATAATACGAGTGAATTGCCAGCCATCTCCCTCAAGTAACACGACATCAATTTAATTGCTGACGCCACATCTCTTGCCTGACAGTCGGTGTTATAAGCCTTAATTTGGTGCCTTAGGTCCCATATGATACTTATTGTCGTTTTGAATTTGATGCTAATACAGTTATATGGAATAGGTCTTTGGATTATGGACGCGGATATTCTTTAATGGACGACGGCTGAATTATGAATGACGGACTAGACGCTTGTAATATATGGACTTCACGTCATGCGATATCTGCATGTATTGTGTTGAGAATATATGTCGCGTTATATGAGCGATGTTAGATTCTAGGATAATTGACACCTTCCATGTAGGTGAATGGATGCACCCTTTATTACTCGGATGTGAGAGCGATAAAAGGTCGTCAGAATTTTGATCAATTCGCTCTTTAAAATTAGAAAATGTACGTTTAATCAACCTAGCTGTCATCGATTCATGCTGTTTGTCTAAAAGCACAAATAAATATTTCTTACATTATAGTTCTTATATGAATAAAAGGTGCGATTTCATACTCTATAGTTACAAACTCACCATGTAATGTAATGTAATATATGTAATTGTAGAATGTGCCGGTTATGGGGTCGGCTCTCCATCTTGTCCAGTACTACACACCTGTACGGCCAGATGTGGATTCCTGGCATCGCCGCACCATTCCTCGGAGTATCCTCATAGTCATAAATGCCGATGGCATATCAAGCTGGAGCCGGGGGAATACATCAAGTTGAACTTTCTGAAATTTGACATCCCTAACATGAAAGAAGAGTGCATCGGCGATCACTTGGAAGTCGAAGACGTGGACGTTTCGGGCAAAATTACATCGCTTGGTCGTTTTTGTTCTGGAGTCCGAGACCCAGGGGATGCAATGTATTCTAGTCGAAACGAAATGTATTTAACTCTCGTAACAGACAAGGATTCCGCGGGTTCGGTTCTTTATGCCAATTACACGGAGTACCTATATAATGTATCCCGAGATATCTACACGACCTGGGAAGAAGACAGTAAGTACAATGATATACTGTTTGAGATTTATACATGGGTTTGTTGATTATAAAAATAAACGAATCTTCTCAGCTTTACTCCTCGACAACATGTTGAATGCACAAGTTTCTCATGTCGAATCCTTTATCAAATGAGCTGATTTTGATACATCAGTAAAATATACAGATTGTCTAAAATCTGCAACTATAACAAATTTTAAATTCGAAATTATTGTGTAAATTTCTATACAACATTCGGTCATCCATGAAAACGGATTGGACAATCTGTATATTTACTGGCAATTTCATTATTCAACAAATTACTCCATAAATGCTTCGACAAGCTTGTGCATTAAATCTGTTTATGTGCAGTTTAGCTGAGAACTTTGTCTTATTTCTAAATGTCAGTACAATATTCGCTCGACTTCATTATGATGACATGTGCAGTTCAACTGTTTATGACCCACACACGCAAGAATTAACTATGTTTCTCAGTAAGTTTTTAATCAACATCAAATTCGGTGAGATTGAATAGTGCATTGTTTTGCGAGCAATGTTATTTGTCAGCATTTTTCTCGTGTCATGTTTGCATGTGAGTAAATATCGATATGTAAATTTCCTCAGGTCATTTTCATGTAACAAACTGACCAGCAGTTCTAGATATGAATTGTAGTTTCCAGTTTGTGATGCAAACTCGCTGAACGATCTAGTTAACCAACAATCAATCGCAATATTAATTGATTGAATAAACTCTCAAGTCCAATATCTGTACTGTAAAGGGTGGATTGTTATTCCATATATTGCCTCGATGTTTTTGGAATCGACGTTGTTGTTTAACACTGACATTGAGAATTGCTCTAGAAATTCCAAGCACACTCCAGGTCATGGTAAGAATAGGCCTCAACCCTCAGAGAGCTTTTGGTAAGAGGCGGTTAACTGGGTCACCCGTGGGGTTCCCGGATGTGAAAATGAATAGAACCCCACCGATGGGGTCCCGGGTGTTAAAAGGAATAGGTCATACCCGTGTGGTTTCCGGGTGTGAAAAGGAATAGAAACCAAACGTCGTGATATGACTGGGATTCGAAAGCACGACCCTCGAAGTTTGGCACCGAATCTCCAGCATTAATTGGAAGCTCTCCATACCATCCGACAAGTTTGAAGATCCTCGCGATTTGGTGCCAAAATGTGAAGGCAAAAATTCGAGGGTTCAAACCAGAACAAATAACATCGACATAAGTATTTTGACGTACCAAGAATGTGTCATCTTGAATATAATTGGACATTGAACTTCAAAATTATTTTTGATAAGAAAAGCACATTCAATAAAATGTTTGACGGGATAATTTGAAATTGAATACTTTTTGTTAGGATACAAGTGTGAGGAAGGCTGGGAAGGCTTCGATCGGAGCTGTTATCGGTTGTTTGTGACGAACAAGACGTCTTGGATCCGGGCCGAAGCCAGATGTCAAATGGAAGGGGCTCATCTTGTCTCCATCAAAGATCGAACAGAAAGTTCCTTTATACATTTCCTGTTGACGACAGTATGGAAGGTCAATCAGACAAAAATCTACATAGGTAAACGATGCAATATTGCAAAATAGTCGAGAACAAGACCACAATAGTTGACTGAACGGATTCTCCTTAACATTGTCAGTCGTTTGGTGATTTCTTCCGAAATGTCTTGAAGTATGGCCATGAACATCCCTCCCACTTGTCAATGTAGATATGAGGAAGACATGGAAAGAGGAAAGAGGAAATTGGAGATTATTTTATTAAATTGGATTATCAGTTGGGCTTAACCCAGTTAAGAATTACTGTCAGTTGGGCTTAACCCAATTAAGAATAAGAACTCCAAACACAGCGTCAAATTAATTTACAAGAGTCAAACAATACTGCTGGATCATTTTCTCCATTGTAAGATTTTATAGGCATATTAGTCTTGCCCATTTATGTACTAACTTTTCTTTTCTTAGTTTAATGTGTGCATGCTGATTGTCTATTGCTATAACATGATGTAGGTTTTACATGAATCGCGAGTTGCGCCTTCATATTGCTTTGTTCATTTCACAATATAACTAATTTCCATGATCTTTAGGTCAGGTATTATAATACATGTATGTGCATGGTTATTTGTGGGAAACAACTTACATAATTTCAGTCTATATGGTTTTAATTAGAAGGCTATTGACAATGAATCTGTACTTTGTGAATCCGCAGTATGATGTCTGTGTTTTAGTGCGAAGACAGAAAATGAATTAAATAGTCACAAATGTACAGAGGGTCACAATGTACACAACATGTTAACACATTCATATTGAAACTGTATTTAAGGGGACCGTCGACTGTAGGCAAGCAGACTAATTCCATCATATATCAAAGATAGGTTTAATTACCACCATTGGTTTAGAAGCATAAAAATGATCCGATGACAATGGAGCTGCGCTAATCCACCTGTCTGAATGCTGTTTACATCATGGGTCAACACCGTATTCAACAAAAGTGGACTCTGTCTTGATTGTATCTTGGAGTACAAGTCAAGACACCTATCTAAAATGGTTATGAGAATGACATCTCAGCGCCACATGCGACCTCTGCGTGAAAATATCTAGCTCGCGTACAACTTTTTCACCATGTAATATCTAAAAGCGACAATATTATTTTTTATTTCATTTTCATATATTTCTCAGGTGAATTTGACTTTATATTGGGTTAATATTACTCCAGTTGTATTGCTTACCATAGATTAATTTGACAATGAGTTTGAGGTTGTTATAGCTAGCTGGGTTATGCCCATTTGTCAGCTCAATTGAAAAAAGTAATGTACAAAATCAATGTAAATATGAACTTTTTTCACATTCTTTCTTTCAATGTCTCCCTCATGTCAAGATTGACAAGTGTGAATTTTTATGTCCATACTCTTAAGCCAATGGGGAAAAATGGGAAAAGCAAAGATAAAGACTGGGAAAGCCGGTTATTCGGCCGTAACCCTAACCCTAACCCTAGAGATCAATGCAGTGGAAATTGATGTATGCGTATGGAAAGATTTAAGTCCGACTGTAGAAAACTAACTGTATATCAGTTGTTATGTCTGCACCTCATCGCCTAATCATATCCATTATCTTATAACCACTCTCTGTGTTTTTTAAAGCAGTTAAATTGAAAGCACCATTCAGATACGTTGATAATGAAAGTGCAATCTGCATCTGTAACATGGGACATTTCTTATACTAGTTGTCCGATATCTAAAGGAATTCTATTCACCTTCAATATGAAACCATTTTATCTATGTGTATATCGGTATATTTTCCAGGTTTGAACGACAGACAAAAAGAAAATCAGTACGGATGGTCAGATGGATCACAGCTGACCTATACAGACTGGTAATGTATGATACTGAAAGTAGTCGATATTAAAAGATTGTTTGAAACGTAATTCACTCAATACTTTATTTTGATATAATGATAAGAACCTTTGACATTAACTCCCAGATGCTTATGTTCGAATTAACAATAAAAATAACCCGACCCGACATACGTCAAATATAACATGTAGCATATTGTTAAATTACAAGTACCAGGGTAAATATATTTCCATGAATTTCTCTTCATTGCTCAGATCCAAGATAAAGAAGTCTTTTTTATGCATACTCGTGAATGTAGAATCCGAAGCTTTGATTTATCTGTCTAAATCCGGTTAAAGAACATCCGATAGGAAAAATGTCGTAGCTGGATAGGATCTAATAACCCAGCCAGGAAAGTCTTTCCTGATTGCAAGTCCTGTAAGACATTCTTCCGTGAAAAGTAGGGTACCGTATTAAAAGGGCCATCTATTGGAACATTATTTATTTTTGCAGGGCCTTTGATGTGATATGAT